>JAHKKF010476569.1:0-12619 GCA_019740295.1 Labeo calbasu | reverse complement strand
AAACAGGAATTTAATATTAAGTGACTTACATTGTCTGACTATAACACTATTGCTTGATTTTGCTCTATTTCATCGTCAAAAATAGTTTGAAACAGTCACAACTGAGCCGCTGCGCATCTCCATTTAAACACAGCGTTTAATTTTTTTTAATCTTTTTTATTTTTATAATTTTATAATATTTTTACTAATTAAGCTCTTTTTGATACATTTTTTTTTTTTTTTTAGTTTCATTGTTATCTTCTTTTTAGTTATTAAAATCATGTCATATTTCTATGTTCAAAATTGTATATTTAAAACAAGAGTTTATGAATTTGATTGCACTTATGCCATCTCTTTCCATCACTTATACTTTCTCTAAAAGAAAAGTAAGGGTAGACCCCTAATGGATTTATTGCATTTTGAGGAAAAAAAAGTTTTTATAATAAATCTTTGAAAATTCAAAATCTGGATTTGAATTTTTAAGGTTATTATAACCCAAAGATGCTATGTGAAAGTTTAAAATAGTGGTTTTCATCTTGCCACTTTCTTATAAAGAAAACACATTTTTACTCAAATTAATCAAAATGGATTTACAGCGTTTTGGAAATCAAACTCTTCATATATACCTTAAATTTAAATTTTTATATACAGTTTTGAGTATTGATTGTTATATAAAAAGCAATTTAATTGAATAGTTTAGACACATATTTATTTACTTTAACCTTTAATATTATATACCACCTGACAGGGTTTCCTCACAGCATTAGTTAAGAGGAATCCTACATTTTTTCCTGAAGAAACGTTTACTGTAATGATTTGGCATCAAAACAAAGCTGAATCAAGATTGTGACATCTGTGTGTCCCAATTTTTGTACTTACACACTATTCTATGCCATTTATGTTTAATATAGTGTAAGTAGTATGTAATCTTGTTTCTTGCAATCCATGTGTGGACTACCAGTGTCTTTCAAAAATGGAAAAACATTTTTCCAAGACATCATATCTTTCATGATTTTCAGACAATTAAAATATATTCATTGATTCATGAATTTATTCATTGATATACAGGCTTTGAAATACGGTTGGAAACACTTAAGTTTCACCCCTTTTTAACCTTTAATCGAAATAATATTTCAAGTTGATATGCATGTCATATATTTTGCTCAATAAGTCAATATGTACTTTCTAACATCAGTGGATATCAATTTGTCCACAGTGCATTACTATCATACTCAACTCTTAAATGTACAGTTAGATTAACTTAAAGAGTAGGATAAGTTTTGAAATGTCAAGCCTCTTGCGCAAGCAAACATCACATGGAAGACACTGTGAGTAATTTTTCTTTGACCTCTAAGGTTATTAAGTAAAGTGCAGTCAGATTTTGAGGAAGCGCGAAGCGTAAATCAATTTAAAATAATTATGTAAAGCCAAATATATGAGGCTAAAAAGAGTGATAAGCTGAACAGTGATAGAGGCCTCAGTCTATAATAATTTTAGCATAGTTTATAGAAAAACAGTGATGTGTGAACACACCAAGTAATTGCCTTGTCAGTAGAGGCATGCTCTTATGAAAGAAAATGATTCACCACAGCATCACACAGAAAAAACTAATAAAGTTATGACAAAATGTATGGAGACTTGACATGTTTGTGTCAAACATCTCATATAGTCAGAGAGTCAGTGTTTCAAAATGTAATAAGTTTGTACTTGTAGAAAAGTGCGAGGAGAAAAAAAGAACCATGTAAGTGTGTAAAAAAATATTTTAGTCCATGTATACAAATGTGCATTCTAATCTCAATCACCTGCAATAATTATGTGGTTATGTCATTTGTAATTGGACCTGGCTATATATTGGTACACCAAGTGTATTGTAATCTGAAGAAGGCCACAGGCTGTTATTTTTTTGGAAATGCTGAAAATCATTATGTATAGAATAATATATTATACTCTTAAGCAGTTTACGTAAGTACACTGAAATGAGTTCTGACACCTGCATTGAAAAAAACTTAAACTTTTCATGCTTGTCCACATCTGTTTAAAAAGAATAGTTTATGTAAACTAAAAAAAATAGCTAAAAATACTTATCCTCAGGGCATCCAAGACGCAGATGAGTTTGTTTCTTTTCAAATTCAAATTTTAAATTTGATGTTTAAAACATTATGATGTTTTTTCTCCAATGCATGCTGGCCATAATTATTGGCACCCCTAGAAATTCATATGAGTAAAATATATATTTTTAAGCACGCCAGAGTGACTAGGAGAATGAATTTGTCCAGCTATGACTTTCTGTTCCACATGGATATAAATAGGAGGAACACAAAAGCTAAATTCTCTTAATAATCCATCACAAGGAGCAAAACCAAAGAAAATAGTTCTGATGTGCGGAACAAGATTGTTGAGCTTCACAAAATAGAAAGTGGCTGTAAGAGAACAGCTCTTGGCAATCATGCAATAGTTAAGAAGTTTCAATCAACTTAAAGGGTTACAAATCTGCCTGGAAGAGGACGAGTGTCTATATCGTCCTAATGCACGGTAAGGAGGAGAGTTTGAGTGGCCAAAGACTTTCCAAGGATCACAGCAGGAGAATCGCAGAGATTAGTTGAGTCTTAGGGTCAGAAAGCCTAAAAAATGGAACATCAAACGGGGCTGGCTTCTACGGTCAGATGAAAGTTAAAAAAGAGCTTTTTGGCAGCAAACCCAACCTGATGGGTTTGGTGCAAACAGGGATCAAAAGTGCCCCATGCCCACGGTTAAATATACTTTTGGATCTTTAATGTTGCGGGCCTATTTTTCTGCCGAAGGTCCTGGACATCTTGGCATCATGGATTCTTTCAAATACTAACAGATAAAAAATCGAATCCTGACGGCCTCAGTTACAAATCTTACAATGGGTCATGGTTAGATCTTCCATCATGACATTGATCCAAAACAAACATCAAAATTAACAAACAAAATGAAGCTTCTGCCATGGCCGCCCTAGTTCCCTGACCTGAACCCTACACTCTTAAAAATAAAGGTTCTTTATTGGCATCAATGGTTCTATGAAGAAACTTGAACATCCATGGAACCTTTCAAATAAAGGTTCTTTATAGTCGAAAAAGGTTCTTCAGATTTTTAAAATGTTCTTCAAAATGGTTCTTTTAGGAACTGTTCACTGAAAGGTTCTTTGAGGAACCAAAAATGGTTCTTTGATGGCATCACTGCAAAAACACCCTGTTGGAATCTTTATTTGTAAGAGTGTGGCCTCTTTATTTCTTTATTTTTTATTAGTCACTATGCTAATTTACGCTATGCTTGGTATATTGCGTTGGTCGATATGTAAATGAGATGTTGCGTCTGTGTTATTTAATTTGAGCGTTGTTAGTAAATCACCCGCACAAATTTCCACGCCCATCAGCGCTGTTTTGGAATTGTGCTCTTAATTTGCCCTGTTTAGTAAAACTGGCCCTAAAACCCAAAGTATACTTCACTTTTTACGCATTCATGAGGGACAGCGTACAGTGCACAATGCGAATTTCATCATCAGAGTAGTATGTGCATACTGTGCGCACCATTAGATTTTTGTAACCGCGTATACTTTGTACGCCAGTGCGCACATGCGTATTGAAGTTATTTTGCAGTAATCAGTTGTTCCACAGGGTGGCAACACTGTCCCAGGCCGATGTTTCACAGTAGAAAACGAAACTAAAGAGATGGAACGATGGGCGTCGCTAAGCCATTTTTTGGGGGGCTGTCTGCCAGATCGTTAACAACTGGTCTATGTGGTAATATAGTACATCAGGCAGGACATCCAAACAATAACCAATCATTCATCAACCTCAAATATGGCTTTTCATCTGAAAGATGTATGTAGTAGCAACTTTACATGGTCGCTCAGTCTAAGGTCGCCGTGATTTAGCCAAGGAAGACTTGGATCAACATTCTGGATCAACATTACTGTCCAAAAATATAGACTCAACCCAATCCCTTCCCCTGAACCTAATCCTACCCATAATTTATTCCTAAAATCAGAGGAAAATCATAGCTGATTAACAAGGGTGTAGAAGCACGTAACCCTGATTGTAAGCATAAAACTGACATTTCCTGGAAAGTTATTAATTCTGATTAATCCCTTAATTCTGATTGGTTGATTAGAAAATGAGTAGGGTGAACTGAAGAGAGAAGCTGAGAATCTGAAGGATCTGGAGAGATTCTGTATGAAGAAATGGTCTCTGATCTCTTGTCAGGTTTTCTCCAAACTCATCAGACATTATAGCAGAAAACTCAGAGCTGTTATCTCGGGAAAAGTACGTTGCAATAATTGGGTGCCAATAAATGTAGTCAATGTGAATTTCATAATGAGATTTTCCTCCCACTTTCCATTGTTTTACTTAAAGCTAATTAAGCTGTTTGTTTTATTTGATCTGTTTTTGACAAAAGCAAATATCTTTCAGCTTATTTTTTCCTACTTTTTTTTTAAATTCTAAAATAATGTTTTTTTTTTGGTCTTCCTAAGCAAATGTACAACTTGTATCCATGTGAAGCACAAATAGCTTGGTTTTTTATTAGTGCCACTTCCTAAGTTAAACGGTTTTATTACAGCCCATACTTGTAACCCCAGGTATTAAACTTTGACATTAAATCCCACACTATTTGTGCTTCAGGCATGAGTGATACCTCAAATCCTGCAGCTTGTTGAGAAGATCTGTGTGATCAGACTTCTAATTTAAAAAATCCCATAGACTCACATTGATAGAGGGACCCAAGCCATATTTGGGGACCAGAATATCAGCGTGCCCTGGGAACCGTTTGTAAAACGCAATATGGAAGCAACCCCTTGGCTATCATCCGCAGCACTGTAGTTTATCTCCATAAACTGGTTGAATTGCCTGGCACACATACAGGAAATGCAAAATAATCTGCTAACAAAAATAGACAAAAACTATAGAAAAACTACAGCAATGCTACAATTTTTTTTACTTTTACGAATTTTATTACATTTACTTTCATTCTTTTTGCTTTTTTTTTCTTCAAAGTGACATGAGGAAGTAGATAAGTGCATCCCAAATTTACATTAGATGAAGTAACATAAGTGCTTACAGAATAATTTAAGTACTGCACTGATAAAGTTTTTCAATATAAATTAGTCAAGAAAGTTTTTACAGAACTTATGTGAATATTTGCTTAAAGGAATAACTCACCCAAAATTATTAGTCAAAGGATTACATCACTTGCTCACCAGTGATGCCTCTGCAGTGAATGGGTGCCATCAGAATGAAAGTCCAAAAAGCTGATAAAAACGTCACAATAATCCACAAGTAAACCACATGACTCCATTTCATCAATTAACGTCTTGTGAAGTAACAAATCCATCATTAATCCATCAACATAATACACTATTTCAGATTTTTGACAAATATTAAATGACATTCATACATTTTTTCCTGGTGGTTGTATGTGCAGGCTAAATAATAAAAAGTGTGACTGATCCTGGGAGATGTTTCACACCAGATTCAGCCTGATATATGGTGCTCATCAAATTTTTAAAACAAGGAGGTGATCTTTGGAATTTCTGTAGGTGGTTGAACCTATACTGTAAATATAAGTCAGGACACGTTTTCTTGCATTAAAAGTTGATTGCAAGCCCAAAGGGAAGCTGGCTGAGCGGCATGGACCAAAGCGGCAGTAAGTGACAAGTACAGCGCGAAACCACAGTTTCAGTCTGTCAGTAGTAGAATCTCTCTCTCTCTTTTTTAAATAAACACTTTTTTAATATGGGAAAAATATATCTCACACTAACTTTTCTTATTTATTCAGAGTGTGTCAGACAGTGCTTTAACAGTCACTGCTTGTTATACAACAAAGAATGTACTTTAACTACTCAAGAGGCGTTTAACCTTAAACCGCTGCTTCTAGCCAAAATACAGATCCATAATCCATAATAATGCTTCCTCCTGTGAAAAAAAAACATTCCCTTCTGTCCTCTCACATCAAAATCCACTAGCATATTTGTTTAGAACTATCTTGGACTGTTTTTGCTTGCAAACAGTGCTTGATCTGTGTATATTTCCCTCTTGATTCAGACAAGATAAACAATATTATGGATAGAGGGCATGTATTTTAGCCAGAAGCAATGTTTAAAGTTTAAACATCTTGATTGTTTTTTTTCTTAAAAACATTAGCTTTTCACTTCTCTAAACATTGATTGATTGACTGGAGTCGTGTGGATTATTATTATGTTTTATCAGCTGTTTGGACTCTCATTCTGACGACACCCATGCACTGAGGATCCATTGGTAAGCAAATGATGTAATGCTATTTCTCCAAATCTGTTCTGATGGATAGTCTGAAGGTGAGCAAATTTTTTAGAAAATGTTCATTTGGGGGTGGATTATTCCTTTAAAAGGGTTACTGGAGTGGCCAAAATGAAGATTTTGTCATTAATCACTTACCCCCATGTCGTTCCAAACCCATAAAAGCTTTGTTTATCTTCGGAAGACAAATTAAGATATTTTTGATGCGTTCTGACAGACCCTCCCATAGTCAGCAATGTAATTAACACGATCAACATCCAGAAATGTAGCAAGGAGATCGGTAAAATAACCAATGTGGCTTATTTGAAAAAGTAATGCGTTACTTTACTAGTTACTTGAAAAAATTTATCTGATTACGTAACTTGCGTTACTTGTAATGCGTTACCCCCAACGCTGATGACAGCATTTTAATTTTGGGGTGGAGTAACCCTTTAAAGCACTGTTGTGCAGTATTGAAGTAACTGAGCACATTTAGAAAATAAATGTTATGTTAATATAGATGGTTTAAATTTTAGTCAAAAACTTGAGAGGGAAATATCATATATCTAACTTGAAATCTTTGCATAAGTACAAACCTGCTTCTTTCTATATATACGTAATAGTGTATTGTTAGTCTGGGCCTAATATTTTTATTGCCAGAAATAACATCATATCAAGAACTGCTCAGGAAATGTCTTCAGGATCTCAAGAAACCTCTGCCAGCATGGAGAAAGCCTGTCAGGTTTGATTCTCCTGGGTTTAACTTTGAGCAATCAGACGTGTCTCCTCTATTCTCTAAGGACTTTATCCAGCCCACTGACTATGTGAACCCGCTACCATAAGTGTGGTGAAGAATACTTTCTAAATTCCTACTGCAGAATACTATTACTCAATTGTGTGCTTTACTAGTAAATGAAATATATGTATAGAAGTCAAGCAGAGCAAAACGTTTTTATGCCTTAAAGTCACTCTTGTGATATAAACTAGAGGAAATCAATTTGTAAGCGACTTGTTCTGCAATAAGTTGCTGCGTTTTGATAATAACATTGCATCACCAACTGATGCAACGCTTTACAGAGTAAATGCACGTTTCACATTGTGTTGTCAATGACACAATAATCTATTTAGAATATTTCCATTTATTCTATTTTTGACAAAGATGAAATAACATTCATACGTTTTTGCTGACAGTTGTATGTGCAGGTGAAACGATAAAAAGAGTGTCTATCCTGGGAGACTTTTTTTTTAAAACCAGATTCAGCTTGATATATGGTGCCCATCAAAATTTCAATACATCGAGGTGATCTTTGGAATTTCTGTAGGTGGTTGCACTTATTCTTTAAATATAAGGCAGGACACGTTGACGAAAACAACATAAAACAGCAGTTTCAGTCTGTCAGTAGTGGAATCTCTCTTTTTTAAAAGCAAAAATAAATACTTTTCTAATATGGAAAGAATATACCTCACATCACAGATACTCTGAGTTTTCATATTTGTGCAGAGTGTGTCAGACACAACACCACTGTGATTTAACAATCACTGCTTGTTATACTGCAGTGAATGTACTTTTGCTACTCGAGAGTACACAAGTTTAATTATGTTTAAAAGGCTTTCAGATGAAAATAGTTACTTTGGAACTGGGCCCTCATCTTTATTTGATTCATTTTACATTTAGCAGTTCAATCTAGACAAATCACATACCTGCAAAGTAAACAAGAATGTGCCTGACAATTACTAGTGAATGAATTTAGATGCAGCCTTTGGCAGACAAAACCATCTCTACAGGAAGCCTTTCACTATAATCAAAGGGCTATGTACCATGTACACAGAGATGTTCATTAATGTAGAATTTCATAATAATTATTATTTGTTTGTTTTCCCAGAAAGCATGGCAAATAATACACAAAAATATAATGCAATCACATAAAAGCACCATGAAGCCTTTTTGCTTCTCTGAAAATGCTGTTTTACTTATGAAATGACAATGGTTGTACTTCACATGGACCCAAAAGATAAATAAATCTACTCTTGGACTCCATGAACAAAGCCTCTTGCTCATTGCAGTAAAGTGGCCCAAAATAACCAGTACTTGGCTGTGCATCTAAGATTAAAAAAAAACTATTCATATTTGAATGAGCTGTAATTAGCCTTTTTGTAACTAATAAATAGAACTGACTAATATCCTTTCAACACAAGTACAGTTTATTTATTTATTTATTCATTTTTCGTATTTGTGAAATAAACTGCTTGATTCAGCCATTGTTTGTTGTCTATTTAAAAATTCAAATCTATCTTGGAATATCCCTGTCAGGAATATCCCAGTACAGGAAGCTGCGTTCTTAGAACGTTAACCTACAACACCTGTCACAAAACCACCTGATCACCTGAAGCATCACTTCACTCTCTAAAAACATACATACAACACTCACGTTTAATGCTGCTTTTAATCTACTGTGAGCTCTCTTATTGTTATATTTCGGTTTTCATCGACAGTCGACGACTGTAAGCCTAATAACCTCTAGAAATCCACCAGCAACCACATGGAAACTCGCTTAAAACCAGTGCTGGACAGTTAAGTATTTTGACTTCGTCACTAAGTACATTTTTCAAGTACTTTATCTGAGTATTGTTATTTTGAGAAACTTATACTTCACTAACGTTACATTCTAAAGCATATTATAGTTTTTACTACATTTTTAAGAACATATAGTTTTTCGTTATTTAACGAGCTGATTCTTTTCAATGTACCTGTTAAATCTGTTCGCAAATCGCACTAAATGATTCATTCGCAAATTGGACTGAACGGAATTCAGCTGTTCGCGAGTCGACTCACTGATTCAAATGGTCCGGTCAGAGGTTTACATTGAATTCACAAATCTGACTCAAAATAAGCAAAGAATAATCCAAGGAATTTTGGTGTGCGGGCGACTGACAGCACGAAAAGTAAGTTGCTAAAGCCGAATTTTAGGAAATATTATTGTAGATGAAAATCATATTTAGGTCGCGACTGTCAGTTGTTCGTGAACTAAATCTGCTGTAAAAGGGCGAGCTGTTTAAGCCCACTTTATGAAGTGCTTGAATGCGGACACGTCTACGTTTATGTATTGGGCAAAAAACAAAGCATAACATTACAATAACGCAAATTAATACCCATGCATCTTCACTGCTGCTACAAATGAGTATAGCTAGTATCTTAGCATTGCATTCTTAAAATTGTGCACATTTTTGCCCTCCATAACGTCTGTTTTACAGTATATTGTTTGTCAGTACACATTTAGGTTTTCCTCATTTTAAAATACTATTAATATTAAATTATACTATAATTTTATATTAATATTAAATACTATTTTATCCCACGTGTTTTCACACATTAAGTATCAGAGGGTTTGCAATTATGTCACCCTTTAGTCACTTACCTAGATGCGCAGCCATATTGGAGATACTCTGCTAATTTATGCTGTCTAAACCACACTAAATCATATAGTAAGCAGGAAAAGGTGCAATAGTTTGACAACCTAAAGTTAGTAGGTGGTAAAGATATGTAAGAGCTGTATTAATTAAGATATTAGCTTAATATTTCCACCTACCTGACTGGAAATGATAAGAAGAAACACAAATGTTGTCAAGATTCTTGGCCTGAAAATCCTGGTTCAGTTTGGCCAACCTCAAATGCCGTTTGTTCCTCAGACATTTTTTTGCACTTTTCTCCTGGATTTGTTATAACTCTTGGCATTCTATAGTACTCAAAATGTTTTCCCCGGTACAACCGATTAGTATAGCCCAAAACATGACAATAATTTATCACTTTCAGCAGCAATAATTAACAAAATATGCAAGTTTCATTTGGTTCAGTGGCAGTGTTTACATTCAGTGCCGCCAATATGACCGACTGATGACGCATCGTGAAAACACGCAATAACTTATATGTCAGCATAGCCTTCTTAAAATTGTATACATGTTAACCTTATATTACGTGTATTTTTACAGTATATTTGTTTGTCAACACACTTTTAGTTTTTCTTCATTTTCAAACACTTTTACTATTAATACATTTTTTCTCACTTGTTTTCACACATGAAGTAACAATAACCTAAATTGATATTTTAATAGGATTTGATGTTCTGATAGTGTATGACAAGCTCCCTCAGGTATTTTGAGCAGTATAGGATTATATAGAATATATAATATAAAATTATCAAATATAAAAGTATATAAGTTAAAACTACAAAATATTCATTAATCAGTACTTAAGTACATTAAAGGAGAAGTCCACTTCTAGAACAACAATTTACAGATAATGTACTCACCACCTTGTCATCCAAGATTCTTTCTTCAGTTGTAAAGAAATTGTGTTTTTTTGAGGAAAACATTTCTTCATTTTTCTTGATATAATGGACTGATATGGTGCCCCGAGTTTGAACTTCCAAAATGCAGTTTAAATGTAGCTTAAAACGTTCCCTAATGCGGTTGTAAACGATCCCAGCCGAGGAAGAAGGGTCTTATGTAGCAAAACGATCTGTTATTTTCATTAAAAAAATACAATTTAAATACTTTTTAATCTCAAATGCTCGTCTTGTCTTGCTCTCCCTGAACTCTGTGTATTCTAGCCCAAGATAGTTAGGGTATGTCGAAAAACTCTGATTGTATTTTCTCCCTCAACTTCAAAAATCATTTCAAATCATCCAAAGCAGTTATTGTGAATGAAATGATCACAGATAATAGTTTTGATGTGCTCAACTGAAACCTGGTTAATGATTATATTGATCTAAATGGATCTACTCCACCAAACTACTGTTATAAGCATGAGCCCCGTCAGAGTGGTCGTGGCGGTGGTGTTGCAACAATGTGTAGTAATATTCTCAATGTAACTCAGAAAACAGGATACAGGTTTAATTCATTTGAAATACTTTTGCTTAATGTTACTTTGTCAGATATGCAAAAGAAATCTCTCCTTTCTCTTGTTTTAGCTACTGTGTATAGACCACCAGGGCCGTATACAGATTTCCTAAAAGAATTTGCAGAATCCCTTTCAGAAGTATTGGTTAATTTTGATAAAGTGCTAATTGTCTGAGATTTTAACATTCACGTTGATAATACAAATAATGCGTTAGGACTTGCGTTTACTGACCTAATAAACTGTTTTGGAGTCAAGCAAAATGTCACCGGGCCCACTCATCATTTTAATCATACGCTAGATTTAATTATATCGCATGGAATTGATCTTACTGATATAAATATCATACCTCAAAGCGATGATGTTTCTGACCATTTCCTTGTAACGTGCATGCTGCGTATTACTGATATTAACTGTATGGCTCCGCGTTATAGTCTGGGCAGAACTGTTGTTCCAGCCACCAAAGATAGATTCACAAATAACCTGCCTGATTTATCTCAACTGCTCTGTGTACCCATAAATACACACAAACTAGACAAGCAACATGAGCACTATCTTCTCCAATACGTTAGAAGCTGTTGCCCCCATCAAATTGAAAAAAGTTAGAGAAAAACGTACTGCGCCATGGTACAACAGTATTACCCATTCTCTCAAGAAAGAAACTCGTAATCTTGAGCGCAAATGGAGAACAACTAACTTGGCAGTTTTTAGAACTGAATGAAAAAACAGTATGTCCAGATATAGACAGGCTTTAGAAAATAAACTCATAGAAAATAACCAAAACAATCCAAGGTTTTTATTTAGCACAGTGGCTAGATTAACAAATAACCAGACGCCACCCGATCTAAATATTCCCTTAGTAGTAATGACTTTATGAATTTCTTCACTGATAAAATAGATAACATCAGAAATACAATAACCAATGTAGATTCTACTGCGTCTAATATGTCACACCCAAAGAAAAACTGCAGTGCTTTATTACTATAGGACAGGAAGAGCTAAATAAACTCATCACTGTGTCTAAACCAACAACATGCCTATTAGATCCCGTACCCACTAAATTATTGAAAGAATTGTTATCTGTAGCAGAAGAACCGCTTCTCAATATTATTAACTCATCGTTATCTTTAGATCACGTCCCAAAACCATTCAAGCTGGTGGTTATTAAGCCTCTTATTAAGAAACCACAACTAGACCCTAGTGAACTGGCAAATTACAGACCCATTTCTAATCTTCCATTTATGTCTAAAATTTTAGAGAAAGTTGTATCTGCTCAACTGTGCTCCTTCTTGCAAAAAAATATCTATGAAGAATTTCAGTAAGGTTTCAGGCCCCATCACAGCACAGAAACCGCACTTGTTAAAATCACTAATGATTTGCTTCTTGCATCAGACCAAGGCTGCATCTCATTGCTAGTTTTACTTGATCTTAGTGCTGCGTTCGACACTATAGATCATGACATACTAATAGATCG
>JAHKKF010476563.1:0-26496 GCA_019740295.1 Labeo calbasu | reverse complement strand
TTTGTGAACAATATTTGAGAGAAATAGGCCTTTTGTGTACATAGAAAAAGTCTTAGATCTTTGAGTTCAGTTCATGAAAAATGGGGGCAAAAACAAAATTGTTGTGTTTATAATTTTGGTCAGTGTAAAATAAAACAAAGATGCTGTGATTGGTCACCTTTTAATTATTTTTTTTTTTTACCTTTTTTAATTTCTTATTCCTTATTTTTTCTCATTCCTCATTTCTCAATATGAAGTTAAAAAAAAAATAATACATTTACTTATAAAAAAATAATTTATGTTGGAGTATGGCATATACCACAGCTGTCACTGCTTTGCATGGTCGTTGCATTTATTTAATTCATTTTAAGTTTTAGGTGACGTCCTCCCTGACCACACTTTACTCACTTCTGGATTTCATTGTGCTGTAGCTTTTGATGACCATGACAGCGCTGTGGATGACAGGGACAGTGATTACCGCAGTGAGACAAACAGCAGGCCTCCACGATACCACACCACAGCTCAACCCAATTCCTCTGTACATCAGTACCCTATTGGCCGAAGATTAGAGAATCAGACATTGTCAAAAGAGTCTAGGACAGACTGTATTCAGAACTATGACTTGGATTATATAGAAGAAAGGGAACAGAGGTATGTCTGAAGACTTGATTACACAAATGTACATCTTGGCATACATTTTGAAATATTGCTTTACCAACTCATTATCTAAAAATCCTTAGAAAAAGGATTATTATTTACAGTATTACAATTATTTGAAGCAACCTGCCTTGAATTTACTTACATTAACAAACTTGTTTTCTTGTTTTAAGTTTACATTACTGCCAGTGCATTAAGACAAAATGCACATAAACAAAATATGATGTATGAATTATATCTAAGCATTGCTTCAAAACTACATTTAAAGTAATTAAGAAAGTCATTTTTTGCTGTCAGTTTAGTTCTGAAAATGTTCAATTTTAGTTGTCTCATACATTTTCATTTTTCTGTCTTTTAATTTTATCCATTTGTATATTTTGATTTAAGATTTTCATTTTTTTTCCTGTTCATTCTTTTCCTCATCCATGCGTCTGGCACTTCACTTTATGCACACCAGATTTTCAGCTGGTACAGATGATGTCAGAATGATTCCAGTGGACTCAGGTATGGGAGTTGAAGACTGGGAGACCAAATACAAAATTAATGACAACATACTAGATGATTACCTGGAACCAGAGCAGAAAACGTGGGATGACGATGATGACACCAAGAGTGAAATTTATAGAATCGTGAGCAGCCCGGGTGACTCCAAAGGCAGCCGGTTTTGCCAGACAGTAGAGTGTGATGCAATGTCCCCAGAGGAGGCTGAGGAGTGTGATGCATCAGGAAATCCTATCAGGGGAGCAGCCACAGGCAGCAGTGAGGTCCGTTTGGTCCACGATGAAGGCAGAAATTTCGAGGATGAAATTTCCCCTCCCGAGATTTCCATGATTCCTTCAATTAGGCAACTTTGTAGGGCAAACCAAGCTTCATATAAAGAGGGGCTGTTGTACAAAACCAGGATGTGGGCCAAGAACTCATTTGAAGACACCCTTGAGAACTATGCAATTTATTGTGAGGAAGAGGAAGCCAGGATGAGGGCAAGAAGTGAATATGGGTCTGCAGGATCTGATGAAATGCAGTTCTCTCTTGGGTCTGAAGAAGAGCTAGATGATATGGCATTCGTAGAAGAGGATGCACAGTATGAATATGACAGTTACTACAGTAACGCAAGGTATATTTCCTCTTATGATGAATGGTCACAAGGCTATTATGAACAACAGAGTAGCATGGGGAATGATTGCACTAGGGGCTCAGATGAAATATTGTCACCTGTGCAGAAGCCAAAAAAAGAGTATCATGATACTATGGATGAACTTCAGAATTTAGTTGACTCTGTGTCAGAATATCTGGCTGGAAGAGAAGAGGAAATTAGTAAATATGAATCAATGCAAAAATCTGCCACAAAAACAGAATTGGAGAGTGAAGAAAAGAAAACTGAAAGTGAACCAGCTGAGGTAATAGAGGAAAATGCTGTGGAACAAGGTATTGCAGGTGTTAAAAATGCCATGAGCTCATTGTTTAACTCAATTACAAATACTAAACCAGCAGCTGAAAATACAGAATCAGCAGAAACTGCGACAAAAACTCCATCTCCAGTTCCTCCCCAGTCAGAGTCTGGTATTTCCAAACTGTTCTCTTTCATACCCAAATCAACTGGGAGTCCAACTCCTATCGCTGTTGTCCCACCTGCTAGTCAGGAAACTAATGCAGACAAGAAGTTCTCTTTGCAGTCGCTGTTGCCATTTCAGTCCCCAGAGGTCAGTCGACCAGCTAGTGCCACATCGGAGACTGATGCTACAAACACAGCCGTTTCAAGTGGCTGTCAAGCTCAGGACTCTACTCCAAGTCAGACACAAACAGTGGTTGATTCAGTGCTAGGAAGATTGAGCCCTTTCAGGCTTTTTGGAGACAAATCTAGTGCGGAAACGCAACCAAATATATCTCAGGAAAGCACGGAGTCTAAAGAAGCATCAATAGAGAAATCCAAAAGTTTATCTTTAGAGGGGTCTGGCACGCAACCTGAGCACCAGTCCTCATGTGGGGGATCAGGAAGTGGATCAGTAGAGCTCTTACCTGAAACAGAATCCTCTGGTGAATTACCTGATTCCATGCCCAGAGGGGCTATGTCCAAGCCAGTAGAAAGTAAAACTGAAGCAAAGCCCACCAGTCAAACACCTGCAGAAGACACTGGATTCTTTAGCCCATTTAAGAAGTCATTGAACTCACTCATATCAAACAATGCTCCTGATGATAAGCCAGCTGAGGCCCCCTCAATGTTTTCCGTTTTTAAGCCAGCCGAGACTCCAAAAATGGAAGATGCGTCTGGTACTTTTGCCAATAAATTAAAGCTCCCTTTCTTTTCCTCAGATGCTCCAGTCAATACTCAGGTTCCCAAACAAGAAGGTGGTATGCTTTCTGGATTTCTAAAACTCACAACAGGTGATGATCCCAGTACTTCTAGACCTGGCGGACCCCAAGCTGGTGCTAGATCACCACTGTCCAGTCGTTCTGCACTGCTTGAAAGTGTTTCCAAAGGAAATGCAGATACTGGCTGGTTCTCCAATCTGTTCAAAGCAAGCTCAAATGAACCATCAAAGCCACAGACTGGAACACCAGCCTCATCAAAGCCAACAGCAGCTACACAAAATATTCCCACTGTTGTTGTGAATCCTGAAAAAATAGACAATGTCAAAGAAGCTTCTGCAGATATAGTTGCAGAAAGAGATGCTGCAGCAAAATGTCAGAATGAGTGCCTGTCTACTGAAAATCAAGGAGAGGTTAATATAGATACACTGGGTACAGACCAAGTTGAGAGAAATGAAGATAAATCTAGACTTCTAGATGGATCAAATACCAAGGCAGATGACCAATGCCATCCAAAGTCTCAAGTGCAACCAAAGACACAAAATGATACACAGGCACAACCTCAGTCTCAGGGCTTGCTATCCGGTCTTTTATCTGGCAGCAACAAACCCCAAGCAAGTTCTGATCAAACTCAGCAGGGTGGAGGGATACTCTCAGGGCTACTTTCCACTGTTGCTGGCACCCAAAACCAGAGCCAGACTCAACCAGGGGCTGCATTTGCTCAGTCAGGAGGGCTGTTGTCTGGAATATTGAAAATGGCTACCCCTGAAAGTTCTACCACAAGCAGCCAATCAATGGGCCCACAACAGCAACAAGCCTCGAATGAAGGACAGTCCTTTAAAGAATCACCTGCAACTACTCAAAGCCACAGCCAACCACAACAGAGCACTGGAATTTTCTCTGGGTTATTCAAATTGGCCAGTGATGCAGTTTCAAGCCCCCAAATAACACCTGCCCAGTCAGCACCAAATCCTGGAAATCAAAATGTCCTAAATCAAGTAACATTGGAGGGTGCATCCAATGAGCCCTCTCAAGGAGCTGCACCTCAGCCTCAATCTGGAGGCTTCTTATCTGGACTTTTGAAGTTGGCCACCCCTGAGACTGTTCCAGCACCTGGAGAGGTATCCCAGCCTCAGCAGCAAACATCACAACAGAACAGTAATCAACAATCAAGTCAACAACAATTGGATACAAAGAGTCAACCAGCACCGACTCAGCCGCCACCAACTGAACCATCTCCAAGCCAGACAGGAGGACTTTTTGGGGGACTCCTAAAACTAACAGAGAATGCTCTTGCAGGGTCACAACAGCCAAGTGGTTCTGGCAGTCAGCCTAATCAACAACAATCCAGCAAACCAAATACACAGTCACAACCACCATCTGCTACAGCAAGTGGAATGTTTTCAGGATTTTTGAACAAGCTAACAGCCCCAGAGAGTGCCCCTCAACAGCCACATGCTGAAAATAGTAGCCTGACCTCACAACAGAGCCCAAAACCCCCTGAGCAACCACTACCTTCTCAGACAGGTGGCTTCCTTTCTGGTCTGTTTGGTATGAGTGGAGATAATAATGCCAATAATGCCAAAAATCCAGCTGCCCAGGATCATCCACAGCAGGAGGCTCCTTGTTCTGGTCAACCTAATGCACAACAAAGTAGCAGACAAAACTTGCAAAAACAAAACCAACTTCCACCCCAGCAGGTACCTCAAACTGGACCAAGTGGAATGTTCTCTGGGTTGCTTACTAAGATTGCAGACACCGCCACTGCACAACCCCATGCACAAACCACACAGCTAACTAGTAAATCTGGTCCAAATGAAAGTGCCCAGCAATCTTCTAGCCAACCGGGTGGGTTCTTTTCTGGGCTTTTTTCAACCAACCAGACACCAGCACAATCACAACAAGGATCTCCTGGACCCAATCAACAGCAGCAGGGAAACAGGCAGCCTTTACAAAGACAGAATCAGATTCCATCTCATATGCCATCAACCCCTGAGCCACCACAAGGCGGTTTGCTTTCAGGTCTTTTCAACAAACTTGCATCAGCAGATACTCCAGCTCAGCCAACGAAGTCTCTTTCTGGGGTTCAGCCTAACCAACAAACAAATAGGCCAGATGCATCAGGACAGAGTCAAACATCTACCCAACAGCCACCCCCTTCAAGCCAATCGGGTGGACTTCTTTCTGGTCTTTTGAAGATGGGTTCAGAAGCTGCAGCTCCAAAATCACCTTCTGTAGGACAGCAGACACAACCTGTCTCCAGAAGTCAGACACAAGGTCCACAATGTCAAGGTCAGACTGTGTCACAGGCAGCAACACAACAGCAAAGTCAGTCTGGTGGTCTGTTTTCTAGCATTTTCAAAATGGCCACCTCAGATGAATCTGTGCAACAACCTGCCCAGTCAAGCAATCAGCCAGCAAATGCATCTGTTCAAAGTGCCAATAATGAGTCTAGTGGCATCATATCTGGATTTTTGAGCAAACTTACTACATCAGTTGAAGAACCAATAACAACAAGTGAAGCTTCTCCTGGTCAGAAACCAAAACAGCAGCAACAAGACCGTTCTGGAATTAAACCTAGTCAAAGTCGTCCACAGATTCAGAGAGCCAAACCAGTTGAACTTATGTCCTCTGAAGATGGAGGTGCAGAAAAAGATCAGAAAGTTTCAGCACAAAAAAGTTTCTTGTCTGGATTATTTAGCAATGCCTCAGAGGAAGACACTTCATCCAAACTTCCTTCTCAAATCAAAGAACCACCAAGTAGTTCTAATAGTGGTGCAGGTATGCTTTCTGGAATTTTTAAATCTGGATCTAATGAAAATGACACTTCAGGAAAAGGTAAGGAACCAGAGATAGGCTTCCTTGATAGACTAATGTCTAAGCAGAGTAAAGATGAGTCTACTACTTCAGTTACCAGCAGCACTGGGAGTGAGGCCTCTCAACAACCTGCTAACCTCCATCCAGCAGTGAAGTCCACCCAAGAGTACATGGACGAGGTCCATAGACTCTTATATGGCACGTCTATTAATTACGGCTATCAAGATCTATTGTATACATTTGCTGTTCATGGTGTGATTCCCCCAGAACTGTATGAACATCAGTGTCTCATAGAAGCTCTTCTTTGGCAGCAACTGAATGAATATGCTCTGTTGGAGACCCTAGCAACACAAGTTCCAGACTGTTATTCTGCAAATCAAGTGGAAATGCCATTTTCCTCGGAACCGGTTGTGGAGACACCTGAATGGTGGAACTTTAAAAACATGGATCCTACTCAGTTCTATATACCCTCACATCCTTGGCAGGATGTTGTCAACCTGCCATTTCAAAGTAATCTTCCACTAGCAATTGGAGAGGATGTTATTGTATTTGACATGAGTAGCCCAAACAAGAAACACTGGGGAGGCTGTGACAATTTAAATGGCTTCGGTGATGAAAGAAGCAAAAAGACTGCCACTGCCACAAACCTCTCAACAGATGTACCAGCAAAAAATGATTTGTGCCACTCCAAGTCAGACTTCAGACTACATAGCAAAAATGCCTCACAGATGACCCCAAAACCACATTTAGATTTAAAAGTTGACTCAAGATTCTTCAGACGACTTACTGAAAAAAAGGGGCCATTGGATTTGACTCCAGGTGCAGTCGACCTCAGTAGCACTCTAGCTGCCAGTGCAGACATAGAGGATGACACGTTTTTTGAAGATTCGGAGTGGTACCAACAGTGGCTGTCCTTGCTGGAGCAGGGAATGTGGTGGCCGGCTGAGGCAGGAGATTGTGGCTATTACGTTTACATGGATGAAGAATATATATACACTCTTTTGACTGATAGGGCTGGGAAGCACCTCTATGCGTGTGCAAGCCCAGAGGAGAGCCGTGTTTTACAACAAATCACTGAAAATATTTCAAGTATTTTGCATAAAAAAGACAAACCAAAGATGACTCTCTGTGGTTTTAAAATACCTCTGTTCAATGAAGATGAAGTTCTGTGGGTACCAGGAAAAAAACAGTGTGACTCGCAGTTCCTAAATGCTCCCGTTGATTTGTCCTCAGCTCTTCAGAAAGGAGACAGGATTATGAACATGAACCTTCAGCGGTTCTCCAAAATGTTTCAGGATTCCATAAATGCACAGACAGAGCAACCTGTTGACTTCAGCGTGTACAAACTCAAAAAAGTAAAAATGGGTTCACAACAGCCAAGTATGATTTCTACAGAGGAGCAACTACAAGCAGCTGACCTCTCTAGGAAAGAAAAAAACCCACATCATGGAGGACCATACTGGATAAATCAGGGTATTAAAGACATTTTCCCTGAAGTATCTGTTCACCAGTTCTCTTCTCCAGTTAGCTTCACTTCATCAGTGGGCTACAGACAGCATCCCTCAACTGTGAAACCTTTAATTCCTGAAATCATGATTGGACATGTAGATGATAAGCCTGTTGACCAGAAAACTCAAAGAAAGCAAACTTTCAGTCCGGCTACTGCACCACAAACAGCTAAAAGCACAGCATCAGCAGGACCTACAATTACACCACAACCTCAGTACACTTCTAGAAAACCTTCTGATCTACTGAATGGCAGTGGAACGCCACCTACATCAACTAGGACACTTCCTGCAACACCAGTAAATTCAACAAAACAGGTTGGGTTTACACAGCAGAGTGCAACCACTACACCTCGAGTATTACCTACTCCACCAACCTCAGAACAAGTCACAAGAAGTATAGCTTCTAAGCCTTCTGCTGCATCTCAGAAACACAAACTGGAGAGGCAACCATCGCAGTCAACACAGTCTCCTTCATCAGAGAAAGTGTCTAATTTTGATGGCTCTAAGACTGAAGTAGTTCCCGTAAAGCCAAAACCTCCCACAGTGATGTCGAATCAAAAACTATCATTGCCACCACC
Organism: Labeo calbasu; assembly: GCA_019740295.1. NCBI lineage: Eukaryota > Metazoa > Chordata > Actinopteri > Cypriniformes > Cyprinidae > Labeo > Labeo calbasu. The sequence goes on along the minus strand of JAHKKF010476563.1, from coordinate 18,650 downwards.
ACAGAATTTACTTTTTAACAAGCCTCAAATGCCAGTTGACTCTCTCTTTTGTAGTAAACCTATGGATTTCTCTGGAACCTTGAGCAAAAAAGACAAAGGTAATGACGAGAAAACTTCAGTAGATACTGATCCTGAAAGATCTATTCTGGATGTCGTTGACTTTACCACAAGGAAACTTAAAGTTAAAAAGCAGAATGAAGAGACTTTTCACATGGACGAGACAGCTGCTGTTGATCTGACTGTAGAGTTAGACACAGAAGTGAAAGAAATCAATGTCACTTTTCCATCTCTAGAGGTCAGAAATATATCCATTACAATGTCTGATGTGCCTCCAGGAACTGTTTCTGCTCCTGCCTCTCCAAGAAGCAGGCCACAATATTTTCCTCCAGACAGTGGAATTCCCATACAAAAAGACAGTTGTGGCAAAGAAGCACCCATATCACCAAGACAAAAACCCCAGCCTGCAAGAAAAGCCTCAGATCAGATGTCCCAGGCAAACAGTATTCAAGTAAACTCTGACAGAGTCTTGGTGGATTCACCCTTAAAGGTACCATTTAAGTCAGCCTCAAAACCAGATAAACTTGATCGGCTTGAGGGAGGCCCATTTAAGCAAAGTTCCAAACCCAGCCAAGTACCAACTTCCATAACTCGGACACCATCACCTCGTACAAGTCCTGAAATAAAGACATCACCAGTATTAAGACCATCACTGCAGATGCCTGCTCAAAATAAACAAATTGGCCTTGTAAGGCAGACTTCGCTTGCTAGTGAATCCATGAGAATGAGCCAGATGACTGGAAAGTCGTATAATGAGAGCACTGCTCCAGCAAATTCCTCCAAAGCAACACTAGATATGACTTTAAAGACAGTCAATAAGCATGTGGAGACCACAATCACTGTGACTTCAGCAACTGAAGCAGTACCTCTTGTAAGAAGCAGACGGGCCTCAGTCACAGAAGTTAATACAGATTCTGTTGGTTTGCCTTTGCTTGTAGAGCCATCAGCACAGGTAAATCTTAACCTACAAAGGCATCAATCATTGCCCTGGCTCTTAGGTAGTGAATCCAGGTTTATCCAAAAAGGTCCTGGAACCATTTGCAACACAACTGCAAGTTTGCCAGTGCAACCCTCTCGTTATCACCAATCAGCAACTGCTCCCGCAAATGCAGTAAAAGCTACATTAGATATGTCTGCTAAATCAACTACTCATTCGACTGTGGTCACTGAGGCAATTCAAAAGGAAGCCATGCCACTTGTGAGAGCAAGATCAACATCAGTCTCAGATTGCAATGAAGAGCTTGTTGGATTGCCTTTGCTTGTTGAGCCATCAGTGCTAGAGAAAAGTCTTATCCCTCAAAGGCGTCAATCATTGCCACATCTCTTATCTAATGACTCCAAGGTTTTTCAAGAAAGCCCTGTTTTACACAGCCAAAACCGTCCTTATAACAGAACTGCGAGTTTGCCAGTGCAACTTACTCATCATCATCAAACAGCAACTGCTCCAGCAAATGCATTCAAAGCTACATTAGACATGTCTGCGAAATCAACTACTTGTTCAGCTGTGGTAACTGATGTGGTTCAAAAGGAAGCTCTGCCACTTGTGAGAGCAAGATCAACATCCATCTCAGATGGCAATGAGGAGGTTGTTGGTATGTCTTTGATTGTGGAGCCTCCAAAACAACAGAGGAAAAATCTTCTCATGAGTTGTGATTCACAATCAAATGTAAGTCGAAGTGATGGATTTGAACATATGGATTTGAAAGCATCCCAGATAAGTCCAGTCCTAACCCAACAAACACCAGCCTCTGCACCAGCCAGTGCGGTTAAAACAGTTGTAGATATGTCCCCAAAGCCAGTTGAAAATATAAAAGAGGAAAAGGAAGAATTGTCTCCAGTGCCATTGATGAAAAGAAAAACATCTGCTACTTGGATTGCCACAGGGACATCTGTTGGTTTGCCTTTAATTGTAACACCCTCTAATTCCCAAGAAAATCTTATATCAGAGTCCTCATCTCCATCACAAGTGCAGGAAACACTGAAAGAAAGGAATAGTGGTACTTCAAGGCAGTCCCTTGAAGTCAGAAGCAAAGCTCCTACATTGCAAATGACATGGCAATCATCTCTTTTAGGACAGCCCAACAGAATACCCACAGCACCAGCTAATACAATCAGGGAAATAGTTGATATGTCTCCAAAACCCTTGTCAGATCTAACAGAGGTTTGTGGAGAAGTTATGAATGAAGCTGGTGTGCTTTCACTTGTAAAGACAAAACCAACCACTGATGCTAAAGTATTAAATGGGCTACCTGGTGTACCTCTTCTGGTTGAGACTCCTTTGCTTCCTAAACCAGTTCGTGGGCAAAGCAGATTGCCTGATAAAATGTCATCTTTCTCTTTGATATCAACTGTAACTCAAGGAACAAAAGGACCTTCGGCACCAGCTAACGCAATTAAATCCACTATTGATATGTCTGTGGTCCGATCAACTTCTAAGATGTCTGAGGGGTCAGCAGTTGAAATGCTTCCAAATGGAGTAATGCCTCTAGTCAAAGATAAAGCAGCCATCAACAAATATCCAAGAAAAGACTCAGTAGGAATGCCATTGATAGTTGATTCTTTTTCACGTTCTGAGCAGGTCCCTCAAAAAAGATCACCTTTTGTATCATTACTAGAGGAAAAAGGTAATCCAGACCAAATGCAGTTATTGAATGGACGTCATACTACAGAACCTTTGTTGCGCCAACAGATCCCTACCTATCACAGAAATGGAATCCTCTCAATCTCGAAGACACAAACTGTAGAATCTCAGGCCTTCAGCAAACCGATGGACTTCTCTGTCAGTGTTTCACCTGCAAAACGCAACTGCTCCTCTGTTATGCAAAATGGACATCCAGTGGATTTTACTAGGAGTGAAGAAGAAAAATCAAAGATTGCAAGCAGATATCCAAAAAATGGTAGTAGCACTTTTGAGAAATCCTATGCTGGGGCTGTTGACCTGACTGCTGACATAATGATTGATGTAAATAGAAACAAAAGTGTTGATGATGTCAAAGATCTTTCATCTCCAAGGACTACTAGTATGTCCACTCAAAATACATCAGCATGTACAGTGCTTACATATGCCACTACAACAAATAAAAGAGATTCTCATCAACTGTCTGGAAATGAGCAAATATTGGCCCCCCAAACAAAGAATGTAACTAAACCTCATGCATCCAATGCTTCTTTTAAGTCCAATGTGTCTACACAAATTACATGTATATCAAGTCGGATAAAAAGTCATGTGCAGAGAACTGATTTGCATATCTCTAACCCTTCTGTACAACTCAAAAAAGAACAAAGTGAACCTGCTGAACCAATCAACACACAGCTTCTGAATAAGGAGCTTCCATTTGCAAGCAACAAGCAAAGTGTTGATCCACACAGCTCTCATCTCTCTACACAAATCAGCGATTCATCTAAGCTGCCCTCAAAATCTATGCCCGGCATAAATTGCTCAGAGCATACAACTAATCAGCAAGTAGCTCAAAGGTCTGTCATCAGTAAACAGCTGGTAAGACACCAGTCAATTCCGCTGGCATTAACTGAGAATGAAGACAGTCAACTTAGGCATACTGGACCATTTATTACCTCAGTTGCCAATGCTGCAACTACAGTCTCAAGACCCAAAGGTATTATTAAACAGTCAACAGTGGAAAGCTTTGGAGAAGATTGCAACCCTCAGAGTGGGACAGCTACTTTCAGTGGAAAGCCTTTATCATTAGACAATACACTTGTTCAAACTTCAGTTGTTCCAATTTTATCAGTTCAAGATGTATCCATACCCGACCAAGGTTTGGCATCTAATATTGTATCTACTGCTGCAAACCTGCCAGTGTCGACTTCTGCCATTGTACTAGACTCAGTAGTTGTTGTACCCACAAGTACTACAAACTCTCAAGTTTCCATGGCATGTTCAAGACCAATTTCAACAAGTCCTGCTGTCAAACCAAGTGTTATGGATTATCATCAACTATCATCAGATCAAGTCTCAAATTTAAGCCCAGCCACAAAGATATCAGTCAAAGGTTTGATATCATTGTTCGATGGATCAAGCCCACAGCCAGCAACAGCTATTGTCTCACAAAGAAGTGATAAAATGACACGGCCAATTTTTAAACCATCACGTAATGATTGTATTGAAGTTAACCAGGAAATGACAATGTCCCCAAACCAGACAGTGATGAAAACAGACGACATGTCAGTGATCAGTGGAACCATACCAACCAGTGTTCAAGCGTATGCATCACCATCCTTAGTTGATCCACCCACAGTGCCTCTTCCAAGTCCAGCATTTACTACACCACCATCTGTAATAAGACCACCTGTTGAACTTAATGAAGTTTCACCAGTTCCAGCTCAAGGTTTAAACAATGACCAGTCTTTAACAAGAACTTCACTTGTACAACATAACAAAGCGTCAGTTTCTCAGACTGAGGCATCTGCTCAAAGCTCTACTCCAACATATTTTGCCTCAAGTTGTCAGCCAGCAGAGGTACAGTCTCAAGAAAATACTTCTGGAAGGATCCCCTTTTCTGAAGTTTCAGTCACAAATGATAAATCATTTCTGGTTGCCACCAGCCTTTCTACATCTTCTGATGTATCTACAGTTACTCCCTTAACACATCAAACACAACCATATGAAATGTCAACTCAACATCATTCTACTACTGTCAGTGGATGTGATGCCCAGCATACGACAGTTCAAGCAACGTCACAGTTCTCTGTACCTCAAACAGTCTCAGTGTCTCAGTCTGTTTCAACACAAGATACTATGGTGGACAGTGTTAGTCAATTAGATGTTACTCCCCAGCGGCTGGCTTTGTCTGAGATGATGTCTATTGAAGAGACACCATCTTTCATTCAAGTCTCACCCACTGAGCTGGAGGGACGATCATTTGTTATTTCTGGTTTGGGCCCAAGAAGGATGCTTATACCTCAAATCATGATTTCAGAGGCTAGCAGTCCTGAAGACTGTCCTAGTGAAGAAGATACATGGACAGATGACCCTGATACAACAGAGAAAGATGACTTTATCAATGAAAAGACTCCTATGGAAAGCACTGATGGTTCTCAAGACAATTTAGCTATCGAGGTTGTGGAATCTCAAGAAACTGACAGTCAGAGCATAAAAATAAGTCTCTCTAATATAATGGCATCCCCAGAGGATCTAACAGAGGTTTCAGTGATTAAACATGATGGTTCTATTGATGTACTCACCAATTCTGATGTATTTTCAGCACCATTAATACAAAGCACTGTTAAACAAAATGAGAGTATTTGCCCTGAGGCCAGCTCTTCTGAAAAAACATATCCTGATGATGATTACAAGAAGGATGACCAAGTGCCTAATCTACAAGATGGTGCAAACACAGAATCAACAATGTGTAAAGAGAAAATAGAAGATCATGAGGCATCATCTAAAACAATATCAGACAAATTGAGTATCATTTCTGGACCAGTGTCCTCTGGAACAGAAAAGGTACCATTAGAAGACAGTGTGAAAACCTCTAAAGTAATGTCTGATGAACAGACTTTTACTTCTGGACCAGTGTATTCAGAAATGGAAAAACTACCATCAGAAGATGCTCTAAAAATTTCTAAAATAATGTCTGTTGAACTGAGTATCACTTCTGGACCAGTGTCTTCAGGAAAGGAAAACATACCATCAGAAGACACTCTAAAAACCTCTAAAGTAATGTCTGATGAACTGAGTATTACTTTTGAACCACTGTCCTCAGGAATGGAGAACATACCATCAGAAGACACTCTAAAAACCTCTAAAGTAATGTCTGATGAACTGAGTATTGCTTCTGGACCAGTGTCCTCAGGAACAGAAAAGGTACCATCAGAAGAAACCTCTAAAGTAATGTCTGACGAACTGACTATTACTTCTGGACCAGTGTCTCCAGAAAAAGAAAAAGTACCATCAGAAGACACTCTGAAAACCTCAAAAGCAATGTCTGATGAACTGAGTGTCACTTCTGAACCAGTGTCCTCAGGGACAGAAAACATACCATCAGAAGAAACTCTAAAAGCCTCCATATCAAAATCTGAGCCAAGTACAAATGAAGTGGAAGCACATAGTTCAGGACCTGCAAAATCGCATGAAGAGGCAACACCCACCAGCACCGAACCCGTTTCTTCTTCCACAACTGCTGAAGAGCATCCTGGCAAAGGCATATTCTCACTTTTTGGCACTTCATCTTCGGGTCAAAATCAGCCTCAGGGTGGACAGTCCATACTAGGTGGAATACTCCCTGGGTCCTCATCCTCTAAAGAAATACCAGGTACAGGATTATTCTCAATGTTTGGAAGTTCTCAAGCAACCCCTGCATCATCTGCACCTAAAGAGCCACCTGGAAAGGGCTTATTTTCTATATTTGGTGGATCTGTTGCTCAGCCACAACCTGACCAGCAAGGTTCACCTGTGCCTGGCCCAAAAGATCTGCCTGTAGGACCAAGAGGACCACCAGGACATGGACCAAGAGGGCCACCAGAACATGGGCCAAGAGGGCCACCAGGACATGGACCAAGAGGGCCACCAGGACATGGACCAAGAGGGCCACCAGGACATGGACCAAGAGGACCACCAGGATATGGACCAAGAGGACCACCAGGACATGTTCCAAAGACTACATCAGGACCTGCACCAAGTCCACCAACTCCAAGAGGGCCCACTTCCAAAGAACCACTGGGCAAAGGACTATTTTCTATGTTCGGTGGGTCTTCTCAGTCCACAGCACCAACAGGGGGAACTGCTGCAAAAGCACCAGGATCTGGATCCTCAATACTTGGAGGTATTTTGCCTGGTTCTGGGGTCAAAGAAAACAACGGGCCTGGTTTATTTTCTATGTTTGGTGGAGTTAGTTCTCAATCCCAACCACCAACTGAATCCACCAATCCACCAGCTGAATCCACCAATAAGGAGTCAACAGGAAAAGGATTGTTTTCGATGTTTGGTGGTCCAAGTCCAGCTGGAAGCTCTGAGCCAGAAAGTCTCTTTAAAGTTCCTTCTGTGTTCTCATCAGATAAAACAAAATCTACTGGATTCAGCCTCATGTCTTTTGTGGATGATAGAAAATCTGATTCAAAACCTGCAGATGCATCCACTGTGATGGCGGATTCTCCCACATGCAATATAACACCCACACCGTTAACTGATGCAATTAAAGATGAAAATGCATCATTTGAGAATAAAGAAGAGGTTCCTGCAGAGATCACAGTTGAACCTCCTGGTAAGAAGGATGAGAAACTGAGTGATGAAATGAAGGACAAGTCTACGGATGATACAGGGAGGGCTGATGAAATGCACTCTGCCGTAAATGATAATACAGAGTCTAAAATGGTGACACTAATACATGAGACTGAAGAGGTTACACCTCGGACAGAGGAACAAGCTAAAAATGAAGAAACTCCAGTGGCTGATGAAGTACGTAAGGAACAAACCATTAATGAGCAACTTAAAAATGAGGAGCTGGACACGAAAAATGACAAAGACACTCTAGCCACTAGTTCAGAGAAAACTGATTGCATGACACCAATAAATGAGACTGCATACAAGTATACAAATGAAGAAACTTCAGTGGTTGACAAAATATATGAGGAACAAACCAGTAATGAACAACTTAAAAATGAGGAACTGGAAAAGGAAAATGACAAAGAAATAGCCACCTGTCCAGAGAAAACTGATTTTGACAAAGATTTAAACCAGTTTGTACTTGAAAATTCATCTGAGCAAGAGAGAGTTTCAGAGCCTTCTGGGCTTGAGAAACTTTTAGAGGTCTCATTAGAATCTGAGAAAACTGTAGAGCCTGCAAAATCATCTGAATCGCAAGACTCGGTGCAGAAAAACATGGAATCAGAAAAATGTGTGGAACTGGAAAACTCTCAGGAAACTACCAAACCTCTGGATTCTGAAAAACCCACAGAAAATGAGAAAACTCTTACTGAAGAAACAGGAAAAGTTGGTGATGAAGAAATAGCAGACAAAATTTCATTTGAACCTGTAAAAGACACTGTATTGAAAATTTCTGATGGCCAGCAAGCAGACCTTAAGGAAAAACCAGATGAAATCACAAAGTCAGAAGAAAGTGACAAAACCTTAATAGTGGCAACTATGCAACCATCTTCAGATCCACAGTTGAATTCTGCTGTTCAGCAGCAGCAACAGCCTAAACAAGACACTACTGTACCTCAGCCAGGAATACTGGGTTTTCCTGCTCAGTCAAGACCGAGAATGGCAGGACCTTTTTGTCAGCCCAGACCTGGAATGCCTGAACCAAGAGGTCCTAGACCTATGATGTCCAATCAACCGAGACCGAGAATGCCTGGGCCTCAAAGACCCCCAGAGCCTGCTGCATTTTCAGGTTTTATGTCAATGTTTTCTGGCCCAAGTGCTTCTAGCAAGCCAGCATCTTCTAGTTTCTTCTCAGTGCCTCAGACCTCTTTCTTCAAGTCATCACCGCCTTCTGCTCCAGCACAGCCACAACAGCAGAAGAGCTCATTTTTTAACCTTCCAACCAGCCTGCCAACAGACTCTCTCACAGGTGATCTGTTCGGATTGTTTAAAGGTACAGAAGCAGCAAAATCAGATGAAGCCAAGCTGCCAGAGAAAGGTCATGATGGAACACAAGACTCTAAAGAGCAAATAAGCCTCACAGCTAGTAAGTCAAGCACAGTCTCTGAACCTGAGTCAACTGTGGCAAGTACTGAATTAGTAAATGAAGAAGAACATAAGGAAGGTGATTCAGAGTCATTGAAGCTTGCTGAAGAGCAAGAGGTCAAATCTCCAGATGAAACAAAAGATGAAAGCAAGGAAATCACAGAGACATCTGATTCGGGTTTACCCTCAGAGGTAGCACCAGGAGACAAAGAAATTCCACCATCTACGCCCAAAGCAGTAGTTGAAGATAAACTACCAACCTCACCACCTTCTAAAGGTATCTTTGCTTTACCTGGTTTGTCAACACCATCTCTTGGTGGTTTGATGTCTGGTGCAGCAGAGACAGCCAAACCTTTCAGTTCTCTTTTTGGCTCTTCCACTCCTGCCCCTTCAGTCAGCACCAACCCTTCCCAACCACAAGCAGAGAGCAGTGGTCTGCTTTCTGGTTTAAAAGGTTTGTCTGCAGGTCTCTTCCAAGAAGAGAAGTCGGCTCCTCCAAAGGAAGAGACAATGTCATCTATGTTTGGAAGGAAAATAGGCTTCCCATGGCAAAGTTCACCCCCTCAGACCCCTCCTGCCACCCAGTCCAAATTCCCAGACTTGAAGCCAGAAGAAAATTATGAACCCGAGGCTGATAAATTGTCACCTGAATCAGATGTCACAGGAAGTGCAGATCACAGTGATACAGAAGGACCAAGTGACAACTCTTCACATAAGCAACCAAGCTTTGACACAAGCCCAGAGAGTCCGATAGGAGCTTCCTGTCTGGAAGGAGAACATTTGGACAAATCCAGAATTTCCAAAGATGGCACAGATAAGGACAAGGACCCTCCTGATACAGATGCCAGTACAGAAAAGCCATCAGAAAGCCTTCAACAGCAAACCTTTGATAAAAGGCTAGTAAAATCATAATAAATGGCTATTGTTAGGACATTTATTATGGTTTGTTGTGAACATTACCCTCCATCTTTTCAAGATATATAATTTTTTTTATTCATTATTATTTATTTGATTAAATGTTAATTTATCCATTCACGTTATTGAACAGTTTATTTTGGTTTCTTACAGTCTGTCAAGATAACACATAAACTGAATAACAATAAAAGAACATTGCTTGCTCCTGTAATTAAGAATCATTTAAAGAACCACCTAATCCATTAATCCTTGAAACTGTACTTAGATTTTAGAGTTCATTGCTACTGATAAATTAGATATTTTTAGATATTTAGGATTGTGCAGTTATTCTAAAATTAATTTGATAATTGTGTCTTTTTGTGTTCCTTCACCAGCCCGGTGGACAGTTCTCGATTTGGGTCTTCTGGTAACCTTAGCCAAGCCAGTTCCCAGTTCAGCTCTGAGCCAGAAGAACAAAGCTATTCAGATGCTCAGATTAGGCCTTCTGTTGTTGCTCAAACTCTTCCAACCTCAGATGACACAGAAAAAGGAGAAAGAGAGATACTAGCAAATGTGAAGAAAGAAGTACAAGAAAAGAATACGCCCAAGCCTGTTGCTAATCAAGGGAAAAAGCCAGAGAGGCGGCACAGGTAAGTGTTGCACAGTACTAGAAAAGGTGCATTGTTTGACCTTGATTTTAACTGTAATGTAACTTTAGAATATTTACACATTGTTTCATTACAGTCATGGCACGCTTGCAATTCTGTCAGAAAATGCAACACTTCTCTCAGAAAATTTGCTCCAATTGCAAATGTTTTGGTATTCACGTGCTTATTGTTTTTGTTTGCACTGCAACAACACAAAAAAAACAGAGAATGAAAGTCAAACTTGATAAAATTTCACACAGAACTCAAAAATGGACTGGTCAAAATTATTGGCACCTTGTCAAAATTGTAAGAAATAATTGCTTTTCAAGCATGTGATGCTCCTGTAATTTGTATTTAGACACACTTGTGGCAAGTAACAGGTGTGGGCAATATAGTAATCACACTTGCAACCAGTTGGAGAAAAGTTGACTCAACCTTTGTGTTGTGTGTCACACTGAGCATGGAGAAAAGAAAGAAGTGTAAAGAGTTGTCTGTGGATTTGAGAGAAAAAATGTGGGAAAACATGGACAATCTCAAGGCTGCAAATCCATCTCCAGAGATCTTAATGTTCCTGTGTCCACTGTGCGCAATATCATCAAGAGTTTTACAGCCCATGGCACTGCAGCCAACCTCCCTGGACGTCGACGGAAAAGCTAAATTAATGAAAAATCACAACAAAGGATTGTTCGAGTAGTGGATAGAGAACCCCGATTAACTTCCAAACAAATTCAAGCTGATCTGCGGACACAAGGTACAACAGTGTCTGCTCGCACTATCTGTCGCTATCTGAATGAAAAGGGACACTATGGTAGGAGACCCAGGAGGACAATTTTCTGAGGGAACGGTTACATTTTCTGACAGAATTGCAAGCCGATATTTTTGGCCATGAGCGTGTAGTTACAGTGAATGATTTTATCCACTTGGTTTTTATCTCATTTAATTGTCTTATTTCAGTTTCTATGAGGATGGACCACCTCCTTTCTCTCCTTCCCGTCTGCGCTGGTTGAAGGCCATCAATAAAGTCAGAGTGAAGCTGCATGAGGTAGGAGGGAAAGAACAAAACATTTCTCACCTTTTCAAACAGTAAACAGTAGATTCTTGTCCTCCTCTTCCTCATCCTTTCACTCGTTTGCTGTCCTGATATTTATCTAAACTCAACACATCCTAGTTCTCTGCCCTTCTGCTGTTTGGTTGATTGAGATTCACATGACAAATTCAAAGTCACAGGCCACCATTGGGAATGAAAATAATGGCATTTCAGTTATTTCCAATGTTGATTCTTTTTGAATGGCCTGCATTTACAAGATTAGATTTTTGAAAATTACTAGTTTGTGTCATGCTCCCTGTTTTGTATGTAAAAGAAGCTCTTTGCTGTTGAGTTGTCATGTTTGTGTTGTATATTTGTTTTGTTTTTATGTGTTTGTTTGTATATGTATGTGTGTATACTGAGAGAGAGAGAGAGAAAGAGATTCAAAATGATTGCAAACAGCCACTGAATGTATGTGTCATTTTAAGTGTCTTTTTACTTTCTTAAGCTTTTCTCTGAGTCATACTCTGGTTGCTTTGGTAATTGAAAGAATTGTGTGCCACCCAATATGTTCTGCTTATGTTTAGCTGTGGTCTGATTTGGATTTAAGAGTTTTTATGTTTATTTTTTTATATTTTTTGACGTGTGCTGCTGGAAAGGCTGTAGGTGGCTTGTAGCTTTGATTTAATTCATTCTCCCACAGTACTAGATGATTGTTAACCCTGCAGGGGAAGGCTTTTTTTAAAATTAAGATTAGATGGTTATGTACTACTTGCTGTTTTTGGTGCAGTGTAAGGACTGGTTCCCTCAGTAACCTCATTATACAAAATAGAATATTTGAGACACCTTCAAAAGGTCATTTAAAGAATCTCCAAAGGGTTCCACCAGTGTGGTGTTCTGAGAAATGCCTTAATTTTCTCTGTTTTTTTTTTATAGTATAACATTGTCAGTGCAGAGTTTGTCATATAGAATTAACATTGTGTCCTTGAATGGTCTTTAGAGACACAAGGTGGAGGGGGCAGCTTGTATAAGAAAAGAGGAGAAATGGCAATGAAATGGAGATGACTCTCTTTGTACATCAAAACATGCTGCCAAGTTTTTTTTGTTGTTGTTGTTTTTGTAGTTTAACAATAGCAATGCCACTAGAAAAATCAGATAATAGGAGAGATATAATAGGTTAAAGAAACAGTTAAAATTAATGCCAAAAAAGTAGGGATGTACTGGATTGAAAATTCTAGGCCGAAACACTTGCACTTGGCTAAAACAACGAAAACAAAAAACGAAAATGCTTTGCAATAATAATTTTTGTTTTAAATAATATAGTAGTGAAAGTAATTTTGTAAGACTTTTTTAATTTAACTCAGTATTTAACTTAAGCATTGTTTAAAAATTACTATATGTCTGGCTTACAATAAACCCAAAATAGGTTTTATGAATAAAAATTCAGACACTAATTACAAAACGCATCAGCACTAATCAAAAGATGAACATTTTTGACCCTGGACCACAAAACCAGTCATAAGGGTCAATTTTTTGAAATTGAGATTTATACATCATCTGAAAGCCAAATAAATAAGTTTTCCATTTGATGTATGGTTTGTTAGGATAGGATCGAGATACATCTATTTGAAAATGTGGAATCTGAGGGTGCAAAAAAATCTAAATATTGAGAAAATCACCTTTAAAGTTGTCCAAATGAAGTAATGCATATTACTAATCAAAAATTATGTTTTGATATATTTACGATAGGAAACTTACAAAATATTTAAATGGAACATGATCTTTACTTAATATCCCAATAATTTTTGGTGTAAATGAATAATCGATAATTTAGACCCAAAGAATGTATTTTTGGCTATTGCTACAAATATACCCGTGCTACTTATAATTGGTTTTGTGGTCACATTTAATAATAAGCAATTTAAAAAATGTTTATTATTTATTTCTCATTTATTGAACATTAATAAATGTTAATCTCCAACCTATTTTGGTTTCATTTTAAGCACAACATGTAGTCATTTTTAGCAATAGTTGAATTAAATAAAGCTACCCAGAAGGCTGGGTTAAGCATTTAACCCAACTGCTGGGTCAAAATAATCCAGTTGCTGGGTTTGTCTGTATTTCCCCCAGCACTGAATTGTTTTTAACCTAGCAATTTTTTTACAGTAAGGAATCCTTTTTCTGCATCAAAGTGAAAAAGTTGAGAAATCAGATGAGACATGTTTACCCCACTAATTTTTCTGTGCATTGGATATTTCAGTAATTAATAAAATCAGGGCGCTCACATGGATTTTGTATTGTAGGATTTTCTTCAGTATTTATATTTGTTTGTTTTTCCTTTTTTCTGTTATCTAACACAAACCAAATGATAACATGCTTTTACCAAAAATGTTGACCAAAGTATTAAATACTGAATTGGTAAATGTAAGTCTTGTACCTTATACTTGTAAGTTCGTATCGCAATGCTTAGAAAATCTGCCAATCAAAATGATGGTAAAACCTAAGAAGGGCATTTTTGTTATCACTGTTGTTTTCTATGTAGTCACGATTCATGTAAAACTTTAGTCTTTGGTCTACATTGATATTTGCAATCTGCCTCAGCAGCTGTGTCCTCTGATGCATGCAGCTGCTAGCGGGAGGGACCGTAGTGACGGGTGATTGCTCTATTGAGACAAAGACAGTGACAGGGAAAGTGTTGGGCAGAAAAGTCGTATCCAAATGATCACTATTTTTCTGCTGACAGCTTAAACAGTACGTTCTGCGCTTAATGTTTGGAATATTTGTACAATTTCTTTATTAATGGATCTGAAGCGCAGAGGGTGTTCCTTTAGCATGTTTTGTGTACTGTATGTTTGCATTAAGTTGTTTTAAGTTAAGTACTAGAGACAAGTATCAAAAGGGACAAGCAAGACAGACTGTGATTAAATATATTAATACGTAATCCAAAGTGCTGAATATTTCTTTGTTTAAAATAGCCATTTTATCTCAACAAGAAATAATTCGCCATGGCAACTAAGTGGCATTACTATGGAAACACAGCCTTGATTGTTGCATGTGGAGCCGCCCTTGGGCGCCTTTTTTATGCATATTTCATGTAGTTTGACTGGATCCAGACAAAACCATTGATCATACTACATTTCTCTTTTTTTAAAGACATTAAGTGCTGGTTCAAATTGCTATCAGATGTCTTGAGAATGACTTAAACCCATTATTAACAGCTTAGCTGTAGTGTTTTATTCATGTGGGTGATTTCATACAGGATTTAGGAAGTGAATTTAAATATCCGTTTATAGATAATTTTGATAGATGTCATTATGTTGTCAACACATTTCCCGAAATTTTCATACTGAAATGATTATGCATGGTAGGAGTCTGTTTATTTTCTTTGAGGTGACCTGGTGGTGACTTAAGCTTTTATACTAATTAAAACTGACTATAATCACTGGTTGTTGTGGTAACCATTAGTATCCAGCTTTTTAGTTTTAATGCAAAGATTCAAAGCGGTGATTTAAAATCATACTGCTTGCGGTGATAAAGGTTTTGTGGAAGTGTTAAGAGTATGTTGCATAATGAATGAATTAGTGCACTTAATTTTAACAGCTGTAAAGCATGAATGGAGTCCCTAATGCTGCTTTAAATTACATTGAAATCAACTGTGTGTACTCATTTGTTAGCTTTCATTTAACAGGTGTTTCCAAAGCACACTGCGGTAGACTAATTGCAGGGACAGTCTCGCTTGGGAACCCCAGGTTAAGGAACTTGTGCAAAGGCACAACTGTAGCAAATCTTGACTGGCTAATTATTTAGAATAATTTCGGATTAATTAGTTGTGACCCGTGCTGGCAAAATAAGTCGGAATCCGTGCAGCCTAATTTTTAGCTATAGGCAAAAGAAGTGAAAAATTTCAGTTTTGGTCATATCTGAGGTTTTCACAAAAATTAGTTCACTGAACCCTCGTCTAATGCTCCAAATAGAAATTAAACATCTAAAATGATCTTTATTTGTATGTTTTCAGAGAGGAGTACCTTTTTCTCTGCTCACTTCTGGAACACAAATTGTAGGTCTGTTGTTGCAAAGCGCAGCATTCCAGCTTTGTGAATACTGGACCACAAAAACCAGTCATAAGTGTAAATTTAGAACAATATTAGACCGATAGCATCTCACTCAAAATGACCATATATAATGACAATATTTTTCCTATTTAAAATTAGACTCTTCTGTTACATCGTGTACTAAGACTGACGGAAAATCAGAAGTTGTGATTTTCTAGGCTGATATGACTAGGAACTATACTCTCGTTCCGGCGTAATAATCAAGGAACATTGCTGTCGTACCATGGGTGCAGCAGGCGCAATGATATTACTCAGCCGTCAACTCTGCTGGCTGCAACTCTGCATCTACACAATCTTAGTGCCGGTCACTTTCAGGCGCTGCGTAATATCATTGCGACCGCTGCACCCATAGTACGGCAGCAAAGTTCCTTTATTATTACGCCGGAGTGAGAGTATAGTTCCTAGCCATATCGACCTAGAAAATAACTTTTCATTTGTCGTCCATCTTTGTACACAATGTAACTACAGAAGAGTCAAGTTTTAAATAGAAAAAATATCGAAAATCTTTGGAGCGAGATGCTAACGGTCTAATCGGATTCAATGATCTATGCTAAGCTATGCTAAAAGTGCTACCGCCAGACCCAGAGATCGGCTGAATGGATTCAAAAACGGTAAAACTCAACTGTTTAACTCTCAGGGAGTTGGAAAATTAGCCTATTTTCAAAAAAAGTGGGCTGTTCCTTTAACTCAATTTTTTTTCAAAATCAACTGACTCTATCATCTTCAAACAGCTGTAGCTTTGACATTTATCTGATTTATCCGATTCCAAAAAGTCATATATCATTTTGAAAACATTTTAATGGAAAATTAAACAAACAAACTGATTTTGCCAGCACGGGTCACAATTGTTAATTTTAAAACCATTAAAACACCACATATTCTTTGTCTATTTAAGTTTTTTTTTCACAAACAAGACAAGATTAATATAGAAGCTTAAAGGGAAAGTTCACGCAAAAATGAAAATTCTGTTATTAGTTACTCACCCTTGTGTCATTCCAAACCCGGAAGATCTTCATCCATCTTTAGAACACAAATTAAGATTTTTTTTTATTAAATCCGAGGGCTTTCTGAACCTACATAGACAGCAATGCAACTGACACATTCAAGACCCAGAAAGGTAGTAAAGACATTGTTAAAATAGTCCATATGTCATTAGTAGTTCAGCCGTAGTTTTATGAAGCTATGAGAATACTTTCTGTGTGCGAAAAAAAACACAAATAACGACTTCATGCAACAATTTCATCTCTTCTGTGTCAGTCTTCGCCACACGTTCACAAAAGTACCACAACGCATGTGTGTTTTGCTGCTGATGCAGGATCCGGCGTTCTGAAGTAGAACCTGGATGCGTTGTGCCTTGTTTACAAGCATAAAATTAAGTTTAAACCACTGATGTCGCAACAATGTCCTTACGACCTTTCTGGGTGTTAAATGTGTCAGTTGCATTGCTGTCTATGCAGGGTCAGAAAGCTCTCGGGACAGAATTTTCATTTTTGCGTGAACTATCCCTTTAAGGCAGCTTTCTTTTTTTTTTTTTGTTTCGTTTTTTTATATCACATTACACTTGATTATGACATTGTGTAAGACTCAAATAAAGTAGCAGTCTTTTTGATTTTGAACGCATTTAAGAAGAGTGTCCTTGTTATATTCGTGACAATATAAGAGGACAGGAGATGGGAAAGATGGCGAGAGCTGAAAGCTGAAAGATGATGGGATCAGATTTGTCCTACAGGATTAAAACTGAATTTGAACAGTGAAATGATAAAGGCTTATTTGAACAATGCTTCCATCTGTTTGTTAGCTCTTATAGTGTAAATTTCACTTTTCTTTTTACCACACTTAAGAAATGGCAAGGCATCTACCAGCAACGCACATACACACTTTCCCCTGTGGAGTTGAAGCTGTTGTTTTTTTTTCTCACAAGATTAATGACTTTGTTCTAGTGGCTTAGTCAATAACCACAAGAATAATTATTTGGACATTATTCCTCTTTGTTTTTTATCCAGATATTTAGTACATGTTAAAAGCTTTTTGTGCATATGAATTTAGTTCTAATGCATTCTTTGGGAAGGAAGGAAGATTTAAGCATCACTGATATTTTAATACAAATTTAACAGAAGAATGACCTGATTGATGCACTGCACTAAACTTTTTCTTTTATAAAAAACATAAAGGCACACAAAGAGCCTTATAGAACACGGATCTGTTTATGTAGGCCAGTTTTTTTTTTTCTGTGTGAAATTGAGGACAGAATATATTTATTTATATTCCAGACCGGATGGACATTAATATCCTTCAGACTTCAAATCACTATGCCCATTACAATAGTCATCCTCAGAGCTGGAAAACCCTAGAGAGATGGAAGGGAGAAGATGTGTCAAAGGAAATCAGAGCGATAGAGAGAGAGAGGGAGAGAGAGAATGGAGCGAATGAATTGGAT
The DNA here is from genome assembly GCA_019740295.1 of Labeo calbasu. Lineage (NCBI taxonomy): Eukaryota > Metazoa > Chordata > Actinopteri > Cypriniformes > Cyprinidae > Labeo > Labeo calbasu. Next base: position 829 of record JAHKKF010476563.1, on the reverse strand, counting down.
AAGGAAGAGTTTCTGACTCTGAGTAGTGGGTATGCACAGAATACTAACAGGAAGGAATCAAAGGCCTGTAGGATGACATTGGCTGAAAGTCACCAAAGAAATTCACCCCTCCCAATCGCACCTCGGCTTCCTTTTCCTGCTGATTTCCCTACAGCGTCCGCAGAACCTGTGATAACACTGTGACAGTCTTTACTTCTCCAATGTTGTCTCCCTAATCAGAAGATCAAAGAGAAAATGCCTAGAGGGAGTGCGGATGTGAAGCGGTGAATGGTATGCCATCCAGTAGCTTGTGTATACGGTTGATGGATCATCGATCAGGCAGTACACTGTGGATTTTTTTTTTTATTTCTTGGATTTCTCTAATTAATCGATCAGATTTTTAAAAATCTGTATCTATAATAAGTGCTACAAATATAAGGGATAATGCACATACACTCAACCACTTTCAATTTAAAAAAACGCATTCAGGGTGATAAAAGATCCTCATGTTGGGGTCCTAATTACCTGTTATTTTGTGAGTTGAACTAAGAATATACAGGTGCATCTCAGTAAATTAGAATGTCATGGAAAAGTTCATTTATTTCAGTTATTCAACTCAAATTGAGAAACTCGTGTATTAAATAAATTCAGTGCACACAGACTGAAATAGTTTAAGTCTTTGGTTCTTTTAATTGTGATGATTTTGGCTCACATTTAACAAAACCCACCCATTCACAATCTCAACAAATTAGAATATGGTGACATGCCAATCAGCTAATCAACTCAAAACACCTGCAAAGGTTTCCTGAGCCTTTAAAATGGTCTCTCAGTTTGGTTCACTAGGCTACAC
>JAHKKF010476558.1:0-12349 GCA_019740295.1 Labeo calbasu | reverse complement strand
TTCAAAATTATTATTTTTAATTTTATTTTTTAAATGAATTAACATTTAACATAAAAATATAAAGATACATTATTATTTATTTATTAATTAAGTAAATTAACACTAAAGTTACCCATTAACTTACAATTTTTATTTTATTTTATTTATTTAAATAAGCAAAGTTTTTAACACTATTATTTTGCAACACCATTGTTTGTTTTCAGAAATTTATATCTACTTAAAATCCTCACATATTTTTTAATTAATCTATAATAGGATAATGTAAGCAATGTCAACCAAGGTCATGGGTTCGATTCCCAGGCAAAGCAAAGAATGCCAAACTTTTACCTCGAAAACAGTTGCTTTGGATAAAAGTGTCTGCCAAATGCATAAATGCAAATGCAATGATCACAAAATTATTTAAAGAACGAATGTTAGGAAGATTTTGAAAACCTGGATGGACAGAGAGGAAGGATGTGGTCAACCACACAACTCTATCCTGCCCTCCCAATCCATCTTTTTCTCAATCACTCAGGAGTTGAGGATGTGTGGGCGTGTCTGTTTTCCTGTCCTCACCTCAGCTCTTCCTGTTTCATTCATTTCCAGAGGGGTGAGACAGTGCTGGAGGGGGAGGGAGACAGATCTGGGTCTGCGCTCAGCACCTGAGGCGCCCCGGTGTCATGAGAACTCAACGCAGCCCTGTTCATTTGTGGAACATCTGTAGCACACAGACAAAATTATTAATAACTCTGCATTCTCATCTGCCAAAAAGGGTGATGAAGTGGCGATATAGTCCAGCAGCTAACCTGAGAAAGGAGAGAGAGAGAGAAAGCGGGAAGGAAGAGAGGTATTTGGTGCTGTAGCTGAGAGAAGACGAATACAGATACATAGCAAAGTTCTTTGACTTGGTGTTAACACTGTGGGAGGTTTATGGTCACAATGTCTATTACAGTACAGTTCATATTATGCTGCAATTCCATGTGAATGTACTGAATGACAGACACTACAAAGAGTTTTCCCACAAAAGAAAAAAATCATCTCAAAGTTTCTTCTAGACAGCAATGAGATTAATGGCTAATCACAGAAAACCCTGACCCACTTAGCAAAACCCTAGCAACCACATAGCAATGTCCTAAACATTCAGAACACTTTAACAATTGCATAGAAACACCCTGGCAACCACCCAAAGCAATCAAACCTACTTAGAAACACCCTAGTAACCCCACAGCAACATCCTAAATATTCATAACACTTTAGCAACTGCATAGCAACACCCTGGCAACAACCTAGAACACACTAACCCACTTAGAAACTCCTTAGTAACCACACAGAAATGTGATGAGCACTTAGAACATTTTAGCATCCACATAACAACGCCCTGGAAACCACCCAAAACACCCTAACCCACTTAGAAACACCCTAGTCAGAACACTTTAACAACCGCAGAGAAACACCCTGGCAACCACCCAAAGCAACCAAACCTACTTAGAAACACCCTAGTAACCCCACAGCAATGTCCTAAATATTCACAACACTTTAGCAACCGTAAAGCAACACCCTGGAAACCACCCAGAACACACTAACCCACTTAGTAACACCTTGGTAACCACACAAAATGTGCAAAGCATTCAAAACACTTTAGCATCCACACAGCAATGCCCTGGAAACCACCCCGAACACCCTAACCAATTTAGAAGCACCATAGTAACCACACAGCAATATATTATTAAGAACACATTAGCAACCGCAGAGCAACATTCTGGCAACCACTTAGAACGACATAATCCACTTAGCAACACCCTAGTAACACCCTAGTCTGAACACTTTAACAACCGCATAACAATACCCTGGCAATCACCCGGAACATGCTAACTCCCTTGTAAAATACCCTAGTAACCACACAGCAACAAGCCCTGACAACCATCCAGAACACCCTAACCCACTTAGCAACACCATAGTAACCACACCGCAATGTCCTAAATATTCAGAACACTTTATCAACCGCATAGCAACACCCTGGCAACCACCCAGAATACACTAACCCACTTAGAAACACCCTAGTAACCACAAAGCAATGGCATACACATTTCAACACCCTGGCAACCACACAGCAACATAATAAATATTCACTTTAGCTGACACAACGATATTAAGTCAAAGTGAATTGTAGAACTGTGAAATATGATTTTTCAAGTTGTCAATGAAACAAAATTATTGGACTACATATTACAAATAAATACAATTTTTACTTCTTACAATCTTTCTACTTCAAAGTTTCATGTTTAATTTAGTGTTACTTGCAGTTTCTTTGCAATTCTTTGTGAAATTTACTAACAATGTCTGAGTGAAAACTGTTACAAGGTATATAAACAACATCAAGAAAAATCATATTTTGAGTGAATATGAAGTCAAGTATTTTTATGCTATGCTGTATAATTACTATATTAATTTAAAGCTCTGTACTCTTATACTCTTCTCTTAAGAACTTTTAGGAGAAACATCTGAGACAACATTAGCTATAAAAGACCAAGCTTGAGCAACAATATGTATTTACTGAAATAAAAATCTAACATGTTTGCACACTTGCATAATATGTGCCTTATTTTCCATTTTATTACTAAAAAACTGCCCTAAACAGACTCAAGTTAGAAAAAAAACAACTCAAAAGATCCCTCAGTTGCGGTCTCTTGACCCCACACTGTATGAAAACAAGAGGCGGAGAGTAAAAATAGGCTGTCTGTGATTGGCTGTCGTGTTTGAGACCCCTGATGATTGGGAGTTGTTCCCGGGAGGCGGCAGACAGGCGTGTGTGCGATGAGGAGCCCTCAGGGACCGCTTTGCTTTTTTACAAGCAAAACAACTTTGTGCCCGAGTATACCCCACGGGGTTATTGTGTAGGTATTAGGGAACAGTCAAACACAGAGAGCAGGATTTGCTGACTTTCTTTTCTACATTACCTTTGGACGGAGAGCTAAAGACACCTTTGGCAGCTTCTGAGAGCGCTTGCGGCAGGGTGAACAAGTGCTTTCTAGATATCATCCTACCATAAAAGACACTTATTATTTTTCAATATAAATAATAAACAAACAAATATTTTTTCCTTTTCATTTATTTAGTATTTATTTCAAAGTATTACATTTTGATTCTTCTGACTTTAGCCAGTAAGGGACCATCATGAACTACCTATCTCACTTAGCAACACCCAAGCAAACACATAGCAACATGCTTAACATTCGAAATGTATCAACAACTCTACAGCAACACCCCGGCAACCACCCAGAACAACATAACCCACTTGGCAACACCCTAGCAACCACACAATAACATCCTAAACATTTATTAATTTTAGCAATCACATACGGTAGCAACACCCTGGCAACTACCCAGCACACCCTAATCCATTTACACAGCAATGGCTCAAATATTCAAAATGCTTTGGCAACTGCATAGCAACACCCTGGATACCACCCAAAACACCCTAACCCACTTAGCAACAGCCAATCAACAAAAAAGCAACATCTAAACATTCAAAAACTTTTAGTAACTGCATAACAACACCTTGGCAACCACCAAAACACCCTAACCAAAAACACCCTAACCCACTCAGCAACATCCTTAATTTTTCAGAATACTTTAGCAACAATACACATAGCAACACTCTAGCAACCACCCAGAACATTCTAACTCACTTAGCAACAACCTATTGACCACACAGCAATGTCCTAAACATTCAGAAAACTTTAGCAGCTGCATAGCAAGTCACCCTAGCAACCACCCAGAACACCCTAACCCACTTAGCAACACCCTAATAACCACACAGCAGCTCCCTAGTAACCAACCAGAACACCCAAACACACTTAGAAACACCCTAGTAACAACACAGTAACATCCTAAACATTCAAAACACTTTAGAAAACATAGCAACACCATGGCAACCACCCAGAACACACTGACCCACTTAGCAACACCCTAGTAACAACAATGCCCTAAACATTTAGAAAACTTCGATAAAATCATAGCAACACCCTAGCAACCACCCAAACCCACTTAGAAACTGCCTAGTAACAACACAGCAACATACTAAACATTCAGAACAACCACATAGCAACGTCCTAGCAACCACCCAGAACACACTGACCCACTTAGCAACACCCTAGTAACAACAACGCCCTAAACATTTAGAAAACTTCAGTAAAACACCCTAGCAACCACTTAGAAACACCTTAGTAACAACACAGCAAAGTTCTAAAAATTCAGAACACCTTAACAACCGCTTAGCAACACCCTAGCAACCACCCAGAACATTCTAACCCACTTAGCAACACCCTAGCAACCACATAGCAACATACTAATCGCTTTGAACACTTAAGCAACTGCATGGCAACACTCTGGCAACCACCCAAAACAAAAAAAGCCTATTTTAATGCCTCTTTTCATGTCCATGTATTCATTTATTTGCTAAGTAGCAAAATTCTGTTCACTCGGCTAGTCACAATTTCAATTCAATAACCTACCTTCTTCTGGGTTCATTTTCACATAACTGTTGTACTCATTTTAATTCACAATGCACAATAAAATGTAGTTCACACCGAGACCTAAATACAATATTGGAAGAACTGAAAACTCAAAAGACCACCACATCAGCTTGGCACGCCGCTAACGAAGGCTCGCTGTGCCAGCAGTGTGACTGACAGTGAGAGCCACTGGACGGATTAATTAGCATATAATGCTATTTAAGGCCCAAGCATCTGTGCTTCTGCAAGTTAGCACACATCCAGCACCACAGCTATCACCACCATCCGCTCACAGCCACAGAGATCTGGCGGAGTCCTTCCTGTCAGACAGCTGCTAATCACTCACTTTCATAATTGAAACGGAGGTGTAAGATTGCGCAGGTGGTTGCGTGTGTTTGCGAGTTTGTGGAACGACTGAACTTGGTGATGCAAAGCTGCTACTGAGGCCATTTTATTCTGAAACATCTGTCTGTTTTGGATCCTTAAAGAAGAACTTGCCCAAGGCGTTTCTTTTAAGAAAAAGTAACTCAGCATGTTGGACATCTTTTTTGATCTAAGAAAGAGAGAACGCTGTGATCTTCCTTTGGATCTGGTGGTTTTTCCCCGGCCGTGTCGTTTTCCAAAGAGCCATTTATAACCATAACTCTATACGATTCGCACGGTACAAAGCAAGCTCCAAAAGTCAGAAACCACATCAGATTGGATGTGTTTTCCAATTTAAATCTTGACATAAATAATGCATGCATCTTAATATTTCATGTCATTATTTTTTTTATTTTATTTCGTATGCAACTGGATATTTCACTTTTATATTTAAACTGGCTTTTAATATGCAGGAATTATAAACCGAGCACTTCATTTCACCTCATTTCTACATATGGCAAATAACTTGACATGGTTTATGTAAATCATTAAGGTTTTAAAGTCACGTTTACATAGCAGACTCTTTAATTTAATAACTTCTTGACCAGCTGCTTGATTCATTGAGGTTTTGTTCGGGAGCATCTGTGGCCATTACGGTTAAGAACATATTACCTTTCATACTGCAAAAGCTTTTCACTCTTCCTGAATGAATAAAGCTGCCTGACCCATATTTGTCAATCTCATTTGCAGAAAAGCGCAAGGTAACCTTAATAATAAAGCACTTGCTGAGAACAATGTGAAGCCTGGAACCCAAACTCTCAGGCCGACACACGCTCACAGGGTTGTTGAATTTCTTTCCTAATGACTATGCAGTCTGAGTTATTGCCAAGGTCCCATCAACTTCCCTGGGAAAGGAAAAAAAAAAAAAAAAAAAAACTAAATACACTATTAGACGTCCATCTGGAAATGTAATGCGCTGGACTTCTGTGCAGTTCTTGGTGAATTACCCCTTAAACCATTATGGTTTACCATAATTCTTGCCAAATACAAGACTGCTGCTGTGTTCGTTTAAAACTGATATATTATAGCACTGAAAAATCTTATTTTGCAGCAGCCATTCTGTAGTATTGAGAAATAAAAAGTTATGTCAAGTCAGGTGCAAACTGTTACTAGCATAAAAGAGCCCTTTCATTATTTATGGCAGCGCGAACGCAAAATGGTTGTTAAAAATGTAAATATTTATTTCTTATTTATTTTTGCTTGGAAACAAATTAATACTTATATTCAGCAAGGATGCATTTGGTTGCAAGTGACCAAAGTGACAGTTAATATATATATATATATATATATATATATATATATAAAAAAATAATAATAAAATAAAATACATTCATTAATTTAGCTTGAGATAATTTAAATCTATATATACTTACATTTTAAATATATTTTTTAATATATTTTTGATTTTTTTTTCTTCAAAATAATTTCTAAATCTCCAAGTATAAGATAATAAACTAAAATCATTTACATTTTAGTTGTGTTCTCAGATGTTTCAACACTAATGCATGTTAGAGCACTGATCTGAGACCTGCTTTAAAATAATATTCCTACACCCTTGATTTTCTCAAGGTGCAAATATGGATGTTCAAGGCACTTAATTGAAAACAGTCATGTTGTTTAGACTTGTAGATCATGTATGTAAACATCATTAGCTTTTTGAACTTGTTCAGTGAAGTAAAACTGCCAGGCTAATTAAAGGCCGCGCAAACGGTTCTGGCTCCGACGGCAGCGTGTTTTCCTGAGCGCGAGGTAGGGTGCTGAACGCGTGGGGCCGCAACTTATCATTTGCCTGTCAGGGGAGGTAAATTGAACCCTTGGCGGGGCACGGCGATGGGTCAACAGGCACAATTCGTCCACCATCAACCACTTTCAAGTTGGATCCGGCGAGCGAGCGAGGGGAGAGAGCTACTGTCAATCAAACAGTGTGACGATCATTACTGGTTTGCAGCGAAGCAGAAAAACACGGTAATAAACAGGTCAGGCTGACTCCATCGGGCCTCTCGCGCTGCTCAACGAGGGCGCGGCCCTGTGGCCTCACCGGGCATCAAATCCCCGTCTTCCTGTTTGACCCCATTACTAGAGCATGATGGGCCTGCCTGTCACCGTACCGACTGCAACAGTCCGACGCGCCGAATCACTCTTCCCGACAGGTAAGCCGCGGCATCATTTATTTCAGCCGCCAGCTACGCTCGACTTCCTGTGGCGACGGGGCATCTTTAACACAAAACCTTCCATTGTTGCTTCCGCAGACACTCTCGCCAGAAGATGACAGGAGACTGCGATCTGGAACGACAGAGGAAAAGTTGCGTCAGGCGCTTATGCTAGCGGTGATTCGATGAAGGTGGGCCTCATTTGCTCTCCAGCGAGGTGTGAACCTGCTGTCTATTCAGAAGACACCTGCATAGACACCTAATACACCCTGTCAGACACACTTTGCATGGCATAATGATACCAGCCATGATTAAACTACCAAGCCGTACTTAATGGACAGTGCTGGAAGCGGGAATGTTCGCAGTAGCTGGAACTTGCATGAAGCCAATTTTTTTGAGTTTATAACTGCGAATTTGGCCACATTCTAAGTTAAATTTAAACTGACAGGAATTTACTGAATTTTATTTTAAAGAAATTCAAGACAGATAATGCATTCTGGATATATAAATATTTAGAGAAATGTATATTTTTATTCTGCAAGGATGCATTAAATTGATAAAGTGACAGTAAAGACTTTTATAATGTTAAAAACAAGTTGTACCTCAAATAAATGCTGTTATTTTGACCTTTCTATTCATCAAATAATACTGAAAAAAAATCAACATGTTCTTAGCTACACCCTAGTAACCACACAGAAATGTTCTTACATTCAGAACACTTTAGCAAATGCATAGCAACACCTTAGCAACCAGTCAGAACACCCTAACCCACTTAGCAACACCCTAGTAACCACACAGATATGTCCTAAACATTCTGAATACTTTAGTAACTGCACAGCAACATCACAGCAACCACCCAGAACACCCTTACTGAATCAGCAACACCATAGCAACATTTAAACATTCATAACCCTTTATCAACTGCATAGCAACACCTTGGCAACCACCCAGAACACATTAACCCACCTAGCACACCCTACCACACAGCAACATCCTAAACATTCAGAACACTTTAGCAAACGCATAGCAACACCTTAGCAACCAGTCAGAACACCCTAACCCACTTAGCAACACCCTAGTAACCACACAGCAATGTCCTAAACATTCAGAATACTTTAGTAACTGCACAGCAACATCACAGCAACCACCCGGAACACCCTAACCAAATCAGCAACACCTTATCAACAACATAGCAACATTTAAACATTTATAACCCTTTATCAACATCATAGCAACACTTTGGCATACACCCAGAACACCCTAACCCACCTAGTAACACCTTAGTAACCTCACCGCAATGCCCTAAACATTCAGAACACTTTAGCAACACTCTAGCAACCACCCAGACAACCTAACTCACTTAGCAACACCCTAGCAACCACACAGCAACATCCTAAACATTCAGAACACTTTAGTAACCACCCTGGCAACCCAGAATGCCCTAACCCAATTAGAAACATCCTAGCAACATACTAATCACTTTGAACACTTACACAACTGCATAGCAACACCCTGGCAACCACCCAAAACAAAAAAAGGTAAAAATGTAAAAAACAAACAAAAAAAAAAGCAAAAATTGAGTTTTAATGCCTTTTTCCCCCCACACATGATTTCTGAATTATCATGTGACACTAAAGACGGGAGTAATGATGCTGAACATTCAGGTTTGCATCACAGGAATAAATTACATTTTAACATATATTCAAACAGAACACAATTTTACTGTTTTTACAGTATTTCTGACCAGATAATTTTTCAAACACATTAAAAACTTACCAAGACTAAACTTTTGAACGATAGTGTAAATAAAATGTACACAGTTACTAATTTTAATAAAACATTTTTTTAATAAATATGATATTTATGTTAAACATGTTCAATGCAAAATTTAAAAAGTGTAAAAATTTAATAAAATAAAAAGTGTAAATTGAATAAAATCCCACAGTATCAGTTTCTTGAAACCTACAAAACAGTTATTTTAAACTGTAATATTTCTTGCAGATTCTAAAACGCAAGTGTGCATTCAACAGCGATTTCAATGCCCCACATATTAATAATGACTCAATTAGTACAATTATCCAATGATATATTTTTTTTCTCCCATATTTTTTTTTTCCTTTTAGGGGTTCTGTAGTACACTTCATTTCCTTTTCGAACACGATGTTCGGATTCAGACACATATTACTGTTTTTACTGTACTGCTGATCAAATAAATGCAGCCATGGTAAGCGTAAGCGAAAGCGACTACTGACATCAAACTAACAGTAGTGTACATATATATTAATGTGATTAATCATATTTACTTCTATGTCTGCATATAGTATTTTCCCACTTCAAGTGCTGATTAAAGAGAAATTCATTCAGATCAATTACTCACAGCTCCTTCATCTATACAGGCCTGACATTTAATGTATTATGAACACAAACAATGCGTGCTGCTGTACGCCTCTGTGCTGTGTCTGTTTTTATTTGAATTTGCCTTTGGTCTCAGCCTCGCCTTTGAGGATTAGAGGCGGACGGAAGAAGGGGCAGGTTTGTTGCTGCACTAGTGCATAATAAGAGTCGCGTCTGTGGCCTCCAACTCTACAAAGGCTCCAGATCTAAATGCTATGCAGTATATATGCATTCCTAGTACAAACACAGGCAGAGACTAGAGCCCAGGCGTTTGATCCTGAACCGCTGTGTTCCCTTTCATCTAGTTCAAGCTTTCCAAAACTGTCCCCGTGACTTTCCTCACAGAGAAGGTCTGATTACGACTCGTGATGGTTCTCCAGCCACAGGTGCACGAGATCCATCTGCCTCATCCTAATATTCAAGGCCTTTGTTGTTGGGTCATTAAGTTTGCCGGTGGTACTCTCAAAAGGTTTCAGTTGTTTTGAGGCACGGTTGGTGCTTTATAGTCATATATCTCACTTAAAGAGAAATAGAAATTCTCATTATTTACTCACCCTCATGTCAGGCCAAACCAAAATACTGTTGTTTTCTGTAGAACCTAAGAGGAGAATTTAAAGCAGCTCAATTTTCACGTTTGAGTGAAGTAGCGGTTTAAATATGGCAATGCAATTCAATGTAATTTCACTAAAAATGCATTTTTTTTTTGCCTTCAAACAACCTTTTTTTTTTGGTTAACCCTTAGCAAGCAATTCCCTGAGCATGCAAAACTACATCCTCCAGATTATCGACTATTTAAAATGGCCAAAGGTCACATAACCAGTGCTGATTATTATAACTCGGTCAAGAACAGAGTTAGTCAAGCATGTGAACTTGCCGTTTTGACGTCATGTTAATCAAAGCAGACTACAACAGCTCTTTTCAATAAACTTCATTCATTGACACCAAACTAATGCTGGTGACCTACACTGATTAATCCACACCTTTTCAAACTCTTACTCAACAATAAATACATAAGTCAGGTAATTGTGATCTAATCATGGGACCGTGAAATAAATGTGACCTCTTGTCAACTTGAGAATTAATCAATGTTTTAGAAAGTCTGTACAACTATTTTCTTCATGGTTATAATTCATACTTGCAATATACAACGTAAACTCTCACTAGGTTGAATGTAATTTTACAATAACATGCTATTTTGTTAATTAAATACTCGTTTAAAAAAGATTTGTGTTGAAAATGCATTTATGTTGAACTGATAAAACGACTCTTCGTACAGGATTGAATGCTGTCTGATGGATTCAACATGATTTGTTCACTTCAAACATATAATGACTTAAACAGTTTTCTTTGCTTAGGTTTTCTTTACAGACACTATTTAAAAACAATTAATACTGGAGATTTTATGGTCTGATAATATGGTTATTTTGGTAGGTGATGGCAAGTGACCTTCATTACGAGTGAGTCTTAATGAGTGAGTCACTGATTTATTAACTCAGTTGCTGTCAAACAATGAATCATTTCCACAACAGAATCAGTTCATTTATCAAAAAAAAAAGAGTCAGTAAAAAGAGTACATTTGGTGAAGAACTTATTAAAGACAACAATCGAAACAAGCAAATCAATGAATCATTCCCAAAACTCAATTTGTTATACAACTTATTTTCATTTAGGAACAAAACAAGCGACCTCCTTTATGAGTGAAATTAATAATTCATGATTCATACAAAAACATGCATTTAGGAACAAAACAAGTGACTGTTTTTATAAGTGAATCAACAAATCAATCCCACAACAGAAGCAGTTAGTTGAAACACTTATACTGCAAAAGATGAAACAAGTGAAACAAGCAAATCACTGAATCATTCACTGTTTCATTCTGGAATAATGAATAATGTCTTTCTTTATGAATGAAATGAATCATTCACAGTTCGTTCAAAAATAAGCATTTAGAAACAAAACAAGTGACTGCCTTTGTGAGTGAATGACTGAATCATTCCCTCAGTAGAATCAGTTAGTTCAACAACGCTGGTTCATGAACACAAAAATTGAGTTGCTGCATCTGAAATCGCATACATTTAGTGAAAACTTTTATTTTGCAAAAGATGAAACAAGCGTATCACTGAATCCTTCCCAAAGCTCAAATGATTCGCTCAACAACATAGTTGTTCAGAAACAAAACAAGCAACTCCCTTATGAGCGAAATGAATCATTTGCGATTTGTTCAAAAATATGCATTTAGGAATGAAACAAGTGACTGTCTGTGAATAAATGAATCATTCCTGCAACAGAATCATTCAGTTCAAAAATTTAGTTGTTCATTTATAAACAAAAAAAAATGAGGTGCTGCATTTGAAATCGCATGCATTTGGTGAAAAACTGTTTTGCAAAACAAAAAACAAGTGGAACAAACAAATCATGGAATCAATCCCAAAACTCAATCGATTCATTCAACATAATTTCATTCAAAAATACGCATTTAGGAATGAAACAAGTGTAACACACACATACCATTACAAGAATATACTATTTCAGTCTTGTTGTAAAATTATTCATCATAAACAGTGGTTACCTTCCACAATTGCAATCAGTACTGTAATTGTATTGCAAGATTATATCCTCCTGACTACCAGGGAAAACAAGTTTTGTGATTTTAATATTTTTTCATGTCATTACATTGTTTAGAGCATAAGAAAAAAAATAAAAAATAACATTTTTGAAAAATTATACTTTATTCATAAGTTATGCTCCGTCCTCTGTAGAGGACACCAGAACTTTAAACAGTCATATTTTAAAAAATAAATAAAAAGACATTAATAGACATAAACTGGCAAAAACAGTGGGAATTTTGTTTTAATCACAAATCAAATTTTATTTTTTATACCAAACTTT
>JAHKKF010476557.1:0-31163 GCA_019740295.1 Labeo calbasu | reverse complement strand
TTGCGAGTTTATATCACACTGTAACAGCCCACTATCATGTAAACGTGAATAAATTTCCATGCAGATTTTAAGAAACTTGCTCACCCTGACTCCTGGAAGTTTTGTGAAGTCGGCCAATTAGATCGAACCTTGTGATTTTTGCCAGGTGGTTGTCATCGTTGCATGCAGTACTGTATGTATCAGTCTGTGCGTGTGTGTGTGCTGTCTTAAGGTTTAAGCCTATTTGATTCCATTGCCAACTTCTAATGTTGACGTGATTATATAAATGCATTTGAAATACGTTTATGTACACACGCTCATATGCGTCTCGCTCACACACCCACAGAGTGGCAGAGGTGTGTATCTCAGTGGCAGTGTCTGTACTGAGCTCCTGCTGGATACTGACATCAGGTCTCGGGAGACCTGTGTGGATCTAGACTAGCTGGAATCAGCCTTGACTGTATTAAAGGGGAATTACATGACACGGTCGCTACACGAGTGCTTTATCTACTGGCTCCTGCTCCTCTGCTGCACACACATAGAAACACACCTCCAGGCACCCTATGGGTCACACTCACTCAAATGTCACTCTGCCAGTGCTGTCCAAATAGCAGCGATAAAATGGAGCGGATTAGGGAAAGAGAAGGACAGATGAGTGGCAGAAAGCAAGAGAGAGAGAAACTGCAGCAGTGGCTGTTTAAAATGTATTTTGATAAGTCTTATTAAAGCAGGGCCGTGTTGGATCGCTCACAGAGAACTCGGTTTGAACATGCAGATGGATTAATTGATAAATATTGAGTCCATTACATGCAAGCTTCTGCTTCAGTCACTCAGCACAGAGGAGAAGGGGTGGAAGGTTTGGAAGCGCTCCCATTTTTATCTCCCTTCTCCACACACACACACACACACACAAGGCAGAGTGTTTACTGTTTCACCCTACAGTCACCAACAGATGGTGATGCTATGGGCAATCGCACAGCTTTACGAGGGAAGAGAGAAAGAAAATGCCTCTCCTCTATCATCAATAGACAGTTAGTCTGACACCTCAGCCTCCACTGCATCTCTCTCTGATCCGTCTATCTGCCTTCATATTTGTGACAAACCACAGCCTTAAAACACAACAGGACAACATGCTGAGATAAAGAGGACTTTTTGATTTCACAGTTCACTCGTAGAGGAGAATAACATTCAAAAGAAATGCTTCTGTCTCCTCCTTTGCCCTCTGCTGAAATGCAGTGAGGTTCAGTCATGCTGGAATATGGATACAAGCGATCAGTGTGTTGTCTGGGCTGTGTATGACAAGGTCTAAAACATCAGTTTTACATTATTAGAGACTGAGATGCTGGATAAAGCAAGTTGGTGAAGCTATTTTGTAGTTGTAGCTTGTCATGGTATAAGCTAATCATACAGGACAGCATGACAACATGACGTCTATTCAGCAAGGATGCATTAACCCTCTGGTTGTGTTTGGGTCAAATTGACCTGGAAAAGATTTTCGTTTTCCCAAAAATACTAGTTAATGTTATTGCATTGGACTCAAACTTACTGATTTTGTTCACACAGGGTATAAGTACTTTTCGTAATTTCACCTAGTCACACTTGTGGTGTTCCCGGTCAAAAATGACCGGACTCCAAACAACTGCTCATAAATCTTTTATTATGCTATATTATCGCTAAAGACTGGATTCATTCTTTTTGTCAACTTGTTTTCTTTCATTTAGGACTGGTTTTGTGTTTCTGTTTGCATCTGATTAATCGTAGGCCTCATTTATCTGAAAGTAGGAAAAACTGTAAAAACTGTAAAAAAAACTGTAAAATTGCACAAAGTCACACTTGTGGTGTTCCCGTTCAAAAATGACCGGATTCCAAACGAGCTACCTACTCTCAGATAAATGAGGCCTACGATTAATCAGATACAAATAGAAACACAAAACCAGTCCTTAATGAAAGAAAACAAGTTGACAAAAGGAGTGAATCCAATATTCGGTGATAATATAGCATACTGAGAGATTTATAAGCAATTGTTTGGAGTCCAGTCATTTTTGACCGGGAACACCACAAGTATGACAGGAATCCGAACACAACCAGAGGGTTAAATAGATAAAAAGTGACTGTAAAGACATAATGTTCGTTTCTGTTCAAAATAAATGCTTTACCTTTGAACTTTTTATTCATCAAAGAATCCTGATGATTTTTTGACTGTGTTAGAAAGACCTGAAGATTGGATTAATGGGCGCTGAAAATTCAGCTTTGACTGTTTTTTTCCCCAGAATTGCTTATATAAACTTACAGTTGCGACAAGCAAATTCAGAATGTGAGTTCGTATCTCACAGTTCAGACAAGTGGGTTTGTATCTCAACTTTTTTTTCACTTTTTTTTCGCAATTGGGAGTTATAAAGTCATAATTGCAAGATATAAACGTACAATTCACTTTTTTCTTAGAAATGTGAGTTCGTATCTCAAAATTCTGACTTTTTCCGCCAGAATTGCTTATATAAACTCACAATTGCAACGAATAAAAACATTTTTGTCTCGCACGTTTTTTCTCAGAATTCTGACATTTTTTCTTGGAATTGTGTGCTATAAACTCGCAATTGGGGGTTATAAAGTCATAATTTTGAGATATAAACTCACAGTTCTGACTTTTTTCTCAGTATTGCGTGATATAAACTCATAATTAGGAGGTTTTTTTCTCAGAATTGGTTATATACAGTCACAATTGCGAGAAATAAAGTCAGATTTTTTTCTCGCAAATGAGAGTTTGTATCTTGCATTTCTGTTTTTTTTCTCACAAATCTAACTTTTTTTTCTCAGAATTACGTGTTATAAAGTCATAATTGCGAGATATAAACTCACAATTCTGACTTTTTTTTTCTCAGAATTGCTTATGTAAACTCACAATTGCAAGAATTAAAGTCAGAATTTTTTTTCTCGCAAATGTGAGCTTGTATCTTGCAATTCTGATATTTTTTCTCACAATTCTAACTTTTTTTCTCAGAATTGAGAATTTTGCAATTGTGAGTTAAAGTCCAATTTTATGAGAAAAAATTCAGAAATGCGAGATGTAAATACACAATTGTGAGGAAAAAAGTCATAATTGTGAGATAAAAAGTCTCAATTACCTTTTTTAATTTTTTATTCAGTGGCGGAAACGGTATATATTTATATATTTATTTATCTTTTCATTTATATTTTGACCATTTTAATTCTAAATACCTGGCAAATCAATCATCTTAGAGGTTTTGGATGCAGAGAGTGCCAAGGACAGCACATGGTGTAATAATGGTGTTTAATTGAGGCTAAACACAGATGCAGTTTGAAGTAATGGTGCATGAGGGTGTCTCCATCTAAGAGCCGCTGGGCTTTGAAAATGTTGGGCTGGATCAGGGTCGACTCCTCGGGTCGCCTCTTAGTCATGGCTGCTGCTTGACGAAAGAATGCAATCGAATTTCTCACCCCCTCCCTCATAACAAACACGCTCACACACAGTCACCCAGATAACCCCAAACTTTCTCTTTTCAAACTTTTCCCTCTTGTCTTTCTCTTCCTGTTTCTCTCTTGCCAAGCCTTTGAATCTGTGTCTCTGATTGCTATGCATTGTTTAGTTTCTTTCATTAATGCTGTGTGCCAGTCCAGCTCCTCAGATGAACAATAGCAGCCCTGCTGCAACGGATCAATAGCAGATTGCTGATAGTGCCCCGTCCATTCGCTCTCCAGATTACATGATAAATGGTCTGGTCCATGTGTTTTGACACCCTTTCGTTCTTGTAGGGCCTGGGCCCCGGCACCACAGCCTCCTCCGAACCCCCTGACAGTAGCCTGGCCTGAGAGGAGAACAATGAGTAAAAGAAAAGGAGACGAGAAACAAACGTCCAAATTGGCAATCTACAGTGAGGGCCGCTCTGTGGAGGGGGCCCGCGTCTATCAGCCTCTGGTAATTGTTGCTAAGAATGAGTGGAGAAAAGAGAGCTCTGGAACATTTGATGCGCTGATGAGTCGCTGGCGAGATCGCTATGAGGAGATGTGTGGGAAATGTGTAGGTTTGTTTTCAAATATGTGTCAGCAGTCACATCCTTACTGAAAGATGGAAAGCAAAACGGAGAAAATAGATCTGTGAAATGCAAAGTTAGGCTTTTGCAGTTGTTGTGTTTATTCCACCATCTCAGTGTTTGTCTCAGCGTCTGTCTATCTATCTATCTATCTATCCATCTATCTGTCTGACTGTCTGTGTCTTTCTAGCCTCTTTTCACACATACAGTCTTTACCGCTTAATTACTGTTAAGAGGTCATGTGTGAACAGGACCTTTTAAAAAATACCGGTAAATTCATTCTGGCAATTTACCAGTATGAGAAGTTGCAACATTACCAGTAAATTACTGGAAATGTGCTCTGTGTGAACGCGGTATGAGCTTGTACGAGTTCAGAACACGCCAACGCAAGACGTCTACTCTCGGCCAATCATACAATTCTGATGCAATGACAGATTTACTAAACACTGTGTAGTCGGGTTTGAAGTCACCTGATGTAATAAGCAGCTGCATGAATGTAAACGTTTGACACAAAAATTAAAAATCAATAAAAACACTGTATACCCCTCCATGTTTACAAACACAACACCGGGAGGCACAGCCGTTTAGAGGTCTTTTCAGGTTAATAATGTCACAGAATATACCGGTATTTTGAAACTGATGTGTGAACGGTGCTTTACCGGTAAAAAGACGGAACGTCATTGCCTGTAGAACAGTGCTTTTTTGTATTTACCGGTAAAGTTGTTCCAGTAATTTTACGGCAATTTACTATTACTGTGTGAAAGGGACTTCTGTCTTTCTTTCTGTTTGTCTGTCTGTATTTCTATATCTGTTTGTATGTTTTTCTTTCTCTAGTTGCATTTCCATTACAGATTTGCATAAAAACTTTGCAGTATTTTATAAATGTCAATAAAAAACTGTTGCGGAATGACGGCGTTTCCATTAACCAATGTTATGCGACTAAAATGTAAAAGTCATAGCGATAGATGTTGGTACATACGTCACATGTGTTTACATATGTTGCAGCCACTGCACTAGCCATTAATGTCAATCGCTGAACATGTGGACATCTGTCTTTACAGAAGCAGCATGGAGAGCCGCTTCTGGGGTGCCTTTGAAACTGAAACAAGCCGCGGCGCGCCTGGTGTAAACACAAGAACTGACTAAAGTGGCCACAATCAGCTCTGCAGACTTGAGCAGTGTTCATAAGGGGTTATCCAAGCTTTAATAGCAAGGAAAGCCCCTTATCTAAGCATTGTGTAGTGAATGCTTGTGTAAGCGGCCACATATGAGGTGTTTTTTGAAGATGTAGTACATTAAAGGGTTACTCCACCCCAAAATGAAAATTTTGTAATTAATCACTTACCCCCATGTCGTTCCAAACCTGTAAAAGCTTTGTTTGTCTTCGGAACACCATTTAAGATATTTTGGAGGCTTGTAACTGTCCCATTGACGGCCAAGTAAATACCACTGTCAAGACCCAGAAAAGTATGAAAGGCATCGTCAAAATAGTCCATCTGCCATCACTGGTTCAATTGTATGCTTTAATACTTTCTGTACGCAAAGAAAATAAAAATAACAACTTTATTCAACTTCAAAATGGTGCTGCAGTGACACAGATGAGATGAATTGTTGAATGAAGTTAAAGAATGATCATGTAACTTTTACGTACGCAAGGTGACCTGTAAATGTGAAAAAGCCGTTTCCATTGCAGTTTTGCGAAATATTCCTTTTTCGAATTGCCTGAAAAACCACCTCATGCGAGCGTAAAAAACTTTTTTGCAATATATGGGAGTTTTTGCAAGTTTTAATGTTTCCATTAGGTGTATTTTCAATTCACAATTTAAATTTACGCAATTTGAAGGGTAATGGAAATGCAGCTTGTGTTTCTCTACCTCTCTGAATTCCACCTTATCACTAACCGGGTTTCCATTACAGATTTGTACAAAACGTTTGGGATATTTTATAAATGTCGCTAAAAAATCCATTGCGAATTGACAGCATTTCCATTAAGCGATATTATGCGGCTAAAACATAATTTTTTTCTCTCGCAATAGGTCATGGCATTTGCTCTGGGTAGGTTTATGTATATCGCAGTCACAGCACTAGCCATTATTTTTAATCGACGGAAACGTATGAGTTTATCTTTAGTAAAGCAACGTGGAAAGGCACTTCTGGGACGCTTCAGAAAAAAACCATAAACACCAGCATTGAGTGGCCATGATTAGCTCTGGTTGCCATGTTGGAGTCGTAATGCAGTGTAAATAAAGGGCAGTTCGAGCATTGATGGCAAGTAAAGCCCCTTACACTTGAGATCAGCTATGTATGAGATGTTATTTGGAAGTTATAGTACATTAAAGAATAATCATGTGAATTTTTCGTACGTCAGGTAACCTGTAAATGTGGGAAAAAAATACAGTAGTTTTATTATTCCTATTTTGTATTGCCTGAAAAACACCTCATGTGAGCGTAAAAGCTTTTTTTGTGATATATGGGAGTTTTTGTGAAACTGACGTGTTTCCATTGGGCGTTTTTTCAGTTCGCAATTTCAGTTTGCACAATTTGAAAGGTAATGTCTAACTGTTAATTTGTTGAGCTGTCTCTATCCCTATCTATCTAGATCTGTCTTGACCAACACTGATCTACAATAATTTAAAAGAATTTTACAAAATATAAAGAGCTGTTTTATTTAGTTAAAAATGTTAGACTGATCATGTACGGACTATGGAATTTAATCATTATTTAATATAGCTTTTAAATATACTTGATCTAATATGCCCTTTGCATTGTGCTCAGTGGTTTAGTCTAGTAATACTGTTTCTCCAGTATTACAAACAAAGGCTGTCCTATTTATTAGAAACAGCAACAGAGGAAAAAGTCAAGGACACAAAAAGTGTGACAGGGAAAAGTTAATTTCCTCATTGACACATTGTCCTTTATAATAAGTGAAGGACAGTATTTCTTTTTTTGTCAAGACTAATGACCTCCACATATGGCGTGTCGCCCGTTTTAAAAAGAAACAAACAGCCTCTGGCCGCGAGTACATGAGGCAGGAACTTAACCCTGTCTCTGCTGCTTCACCTGTTTTCCAAAAATGAAATGTTCCATTTGCTCTGCAGTCAAGCTCCATTAATACCTCCTAAAATTACCTCAAGAAGTCAATGACTGTGTTAATGTCTAATATCGTGGGATTATCAATGCGCGTGCAACATCCGGCGCTCTCTCTGCTTTCTGAATTATCTGATGCTAGATGGTCTTTGTTAAACTGGGAGAAAAGCAGGTATCACTCCCCCTCTCCCTGATCTGCCATTGTTTCCATCAGGAGAGGAAGATTTATGAAGGAGAAGAAGGGGGCCTCCATAACAATGTGAATAATTCACCTCTGTCATCTGTTCAGAAATATTGCGCAGATCCAACCTCCTGTCTGTCCGCCCTCAGCCAGTACGCCGCAGCTCCAGGCACTTTGACAGACGGACATCTGTAGCTCCGATTGTGAAGCTGCCAATAGGACTGAGGTGCTTCAAAGGCAGGAATCACAATGACTGCAGGCTAATTCTCTCATTCATTTCAATCAAGTTCAATGCCGCTGTGACCTCCGGATTATGAGCCAGTGTATAATTCATCCCCGCGTGCTTTGAGAGGGCTGTTTGATGAGCGTGTTTATCAGGGGGAGGGATTGTGTACTGCCGTGCTGATCTGGACCGTGAAGCGGGTTTGTCAGGTGTTTCTGGTTATTTTTGTAGATTGTGGTCGTGTGAAAGCTGCAAAGTTTTGGATGTCAAAAACCAGCCTCTGAAATATAATTCTGTGTGTGTACACACAGTCACTCCTGAATTTGTAATGAAAATAGACATAATCATATCAGTCTGTTCAGGGTTGATCAGTAAAGATGACTTGCCAGTGTAAGGGAGTTTAGGGCCAGTCGACAGAACAGTTACTTGCTCTGTGGTGCTGTTTTCGTTGTATTTTAAATGGATGACCTGCAAACATTTTGCACCTATACACATTTCTGCAAAACTGAAAATAAAAAATGTACATATGTACGAATTACTGCAGTTTCCAGTTGAAATGAACTTTTATTCCTTTCCACACAAAGTATGATTTACAGGTACATAGTTTTGATTAACAAAGCCTTATTTTCACACATTTACTTGCAGAATATTATGTTATGACTTCAAAACAATTTTAACATCCTGCGCAATTTGAAAATGCTTGAACGTTGTCGTCACATATACAGCTTCATATGCATGAGTTTTCAAATTCAGTAGGTTTGCTCGGTAGCTCACGCGATAGTTGAATGATGAAGAGCTCCCTGAACCCTGTGAAACTATTGTTTGACAAAACAGCTCAAATCCGCATAAGAAAGTTAAAATAGCACGGCTGCATCAACAAATGCATTTTTATATCACTTTTGCATTGTCAGATAGGTTTAGGGTTGGGTTTGGTGTAGGGGATATTTCCAACATGATAGAGCATAAACCTTTAGCAATTCCCAGATATTTGAATTCTGAACAGCCGCAATACGTACCTCAAGCAGCGTAATAAAAATCAGCAATGCTTGCCTGTACCAACGTAATAAAAACGTACAACGGTCATGTATTCAACGTGTGTTTTAGCGCCACTCTCTGGATATTTAACTTTGAAACTGCCATGAAATGTGCAGTAAGGTACGTTATTACGGTGTCGTAGAAATGTATATAGAGGCACGTATTTTCATGAGCCTGGGTTGTTTGTTTTCCATGACATGGTTGCCAGGTCATCATTTACTCACCCCCCATGTCATTTCAAACCTGAATGGCTTTATTTTAAAGTAAACTAGAGATTACCGTTCAAAATGTTTTAATTATGGGTATTTTTTTTACGCAAAAGCATGGATTCACTTCAGAAGGCCTTTATTAACCCCCTGGAGCTGTGTGGAGTACTTTTTATGATGGATGGATGTACTTTATTGGACAAAATCTCAACGCCCATTCACTGCCATTATAAAGATTGGAAGAGCCAGAATTTTTTTTTTATATAACTCTGATTGTATTTGTCTGAAAGAAGAAAGTCATATACACCCAGAATGGCTAGAGGGTGAGTAAATAATGGGGTAATTTTCATTTTTGGGTGGACTGTGCCTTTAACACCCAGAGCAAAACTTTATCATTTGATAAGTCTTTTTTGACAGAAGTGCAGTGTTTCATACTTTTAATTACATCTTTAGCAACTAGTTGTTGAGTTTGTGTCTGTACATAGTATACACATTATTTTAAATCTAATTGTCAACCTGCAGTTGTCTCTCCTGTAAATAAACCGTGTGTGTACAGGCTGATATTAAGCACTTGGAGGAGGGCTGACAGCCATATTTAGCTGCAGTGTGTACGTGGCCTGTGTAATTTATTTGAAAGAGGTGTATAAGCTCTATCAAGCACCTTTTCTTGTGCTTTACCATGGTGAAAGAGACCTTGACAGTGGATGTTCCTTTCTCGGTAGGGGGCTCAAGGCATTGCTCTGAGGGATGTCTTGTTTCTGAGCACGCACACATGAATGTTGAACACACGTGCGATACATGACGTTAATCCTCTCATTTTGTCACAGCAAGTGGCAATTCCATCATCTCTATCAGAGACAGACACATCTCATCTCCTGTTGCTCCGTGTCCAAACGTAACTCCCTAAAACGCTCCCTGTTTTCCCTCTCTTTGTCTGTCAGCGCTGTAGACTGCGGTTCTGTCTGTGCTTTACCTGTCTGTCTGTCAGCTCCTGCAGCCAGAGGATGTTCTGCTCCAAACGTCAGTCTGCTCTGCCATTTCACTGCTCATCCCTCCCAGCTGCTCAGACAGACACGGGGGGCGGGACGTGTTGCTATGTGTGTTCGAAAGTGTTTTAACACCCATGCTCAGTTCTTACCCCAAGGCTATTTTGATAGCTTAAAGACATGTATATAAGCATTAGGTTGATGCTACATTACTGATTTTCAGTTGGTTGAAAACAAAATTTCAACTTGATAACACATTTTAAGTCAAAATATCAGATTTATTTTATTTTATTTTGGGTTATACTGGATCAAACATTGTACTAATACTATTATTATAATTTTTACACGTCATTGATTGCCAAACATAATGTAGAAGCCAATTTTAACAAAACATGATAAATGTGTGAAAGCCAAAGCCTCTGTGTGTGTGTGTCTGTTTGTCTGTCTGTATGAGCAGCTTGTGTGAGTCTTTGTGTGTGTGTGTGTGCATTGGGCTTCACCTGTCCGGTCCCTGGCGTGTCCAGTGGCTCATGTCTTCTGTCAGAGTGAGAGCAAGAGAGAGACAGTGATGACGTGACCAGCGGGGCCAGCTGAAAGGGTCAACCCTTCAACCAGTCAGAGATAGAGGGAGAAAAAGAGCAAGAGAGAAAGACAGAGCAAGAGAGAAAGAGAGCCATGTGGCAGTGATTTCCCTCTGACAGGCTGTCAAGGCCATCAAACGTTGCCATACTGCACTGTCATTCGCACCTGCATTCTGACGGCGCTCACAGCACATTGAGACGGAGAACGAGACAGAGAGAGGGAGAGCTAAAGAGGTGTTTTTGAATCGGCTCTTGAAAGTTTGAAAGTGTATTTTCTCAAAGAATTCAAGAACTTTTCTCAGAAACGATGGGTTCTTTTTCTCTTCATGCACTATTTCTCCATGATCTGACCCTGAAAAATGTCTTTTAACCTTGCGAAGCTGAATTAATTCAGTCATATAATAATGTATGTTTATACACTTAATATGTATGTTCTTACACTATACATACTTGTCAAAAGTTTTTTATTTAAGTCTGTTCTGCTCACCAAGCCTGCATTTATTTGATCCAAAGTACAGCAAAAACAGTACAATTCTGAAATATTTCTACTATTTAAAATAACTGTTTTCTATTTGAATATATTTTAAAATGTAATTTATTCCTGTTATCAAATCAAAATTTTCTGCTTCATTACTCCAGAGTTCAGTGTCACATGATCCTTCAGAAAACATTCTAATATGCTGATTTTCTGTTCAAAAAGCATTTTATTATTATCATTATTATCAATATTTAAAACAGTTACACATTTTTTCAAGATTCTTTAGAAAGATAGAAATAGAAATAGAAAGATCCAAAGATCAGCATTTATCTGAAATGAAAAAGCTTTTGTAACGTAATCAATGTATCATTCAAAAGCTTGAAGTCAGTATTTCTCTTTTTGGAAAATAAATGATAGAAATGAATACTTTATTTTGCAAGGAGGCTTTAAATTGATCAAAAGTGATGATAAAGACATGTATAATGTTACAAAATTTTCTTTTTCAGACAAATGCTGTGCTTCTGAAGTGTCTATACATCAAAGAAACCTGAAAAAACTACTCAGCTGTTTTCAACATAATAATAAATGTTTTTGAACAGCAAATCAGATTATTATAATGATTTCTGAAGGATCATGTGACTGGAGTAATGATGGTAAAAATTCAGCTTTGAAATCGCAAGAATAAATTGCATTTTACTGTACTTTGGATCAAATACATGTAAACCCCTTTTTTTTTTTTTTCACATTTTTGCCTTTATTGTGATAGGACAGATCAGATGGGACAGGAAGCAAAGTGGGAGTGAGAGAGAGGGGGGTGGAATCAGGAAAGGTCCTCGATTCGAACACGGGACACCCGAAGCACAAAGGTGCTCTATGTCGGTGAGCTGCCTACAAGGCTATCAGCTATCGCTGATGTGCATATATATGTGTATATATATATATATATATATATATATATATATAAATGTATGTATATGTGTGTGTGTGTGTGACCCTGGACCACAAAGCCAGTCATAAGGGTCAATTTTTTTTTTAAACTGAGATTTATACATCATCTGAAAGCTGAATAAATAACCTTTCCATTGATGTATGGTTTTATGATAGGACAGTATTTGGCCGAGATATAACTGTTTGAAAATCTGGAATCTGAGGGTGCAAACAAATCTAAATATTGAGAAAATCACCTTTACAAATATAAAAAAAATACAAAAAAATACAAATATACATGTGCTACTTAAGACTGGTTTTATGGTCCAGGATCCTAGTAAAAAGGTCTGTATTTCATATATGAACTGTAGAAGAGGCAGATGTTATGCAATGTAAATGTTTATATAACGTATGAGTATTCGTAAGCTTGGTGCTAGAGTGGTCTGGATTTGCATTTTAAGGGTAGTTGTGTGACTTCACCTGCCCGCAGTTGAACATAGTAGGAAGCGATTGAGGTGAGACCCCCTGCGGGCCTGTGCTGATCTGACGGCAGCTTTCGTTCAGCTCTTAACTCCCGGAGTGAGGGTCTCCCCTGCAGTCAGCTTCACCCAGAGGGAACCAGCTCCTTTAGATCTGAAGCCACGTGGGTGGATGTCTTTGATCACAACTCTGCCTTAATATCGAGGGCCGCTTACTCCACACAGCGCCAAGTACTCTTACTTGAGTCGCACACACACACAGATACGAGTGTCATACACAGTATTTACATCCTCTCCCTCAATCAGGCCCTTAAATAGCAGCACAACCTGGAGCGTAGATAAGAAGAAAAGAGAAAAAGAGAGTACAAGAGAAAAACAAAGAAAAAAGAAACACAAACGACTGTGGCTAACTGGCCTAATCCTCCAACCTTTAATTAAAACCTTCTAATGATCTATGAGGGCCAATGAGAGAGAAAGAGAGAGTCTTAGAGAGAGAGAGAGAGAGAGAGAGAATGAGAAGAAAAAGAAAGAAGCAGTGCGAGAAAAGAGAAAAAGTCATTTTCCTGCGCTGCAGTCTATTTTCTCCTCACCCCTCCCAGGCCTGCGTCTCGTCACCTCCAGACACACTTTTTCGAAGACATTTGTTGAAGGATTTACTGGACTCCGGAGGGGCCCTAAATTTGCAATGCAATAACCAGAAGCATATGAAAGAGTAGCCTATACAGACACTTTTAAGATCCTTTTATTATCCTGATAAGAAGACGAAAAAAAGGGGAATGGGGGAAATGGAGAATAAAAAGATATACAGAGAAAGAGAGAGCCCTTCTTACACTTGTAAATTAAATATCTCAGAGGAGAGAGTGAAAGAGGGGAAGTTGGGTGAAGTGATGGAGACTCACTGAATATTTTTAGGTGTACTCAAATCACATGGACCCAAATACCGAACTATGGTGTGATAAAGATGTATTACATCGACAAACACACAGACACGCAGACAGACACAAACTTTCATTAAGCAAAGATGCATTAAATTGATCAAAAGTGACAGTCAGGACATGTGCTGTATAATGCTACAAAAGAGATATATGGGTCATTCTATAATTAGGGGTACATTGAGAATTTGACAATGTGAAGAAAAAAGTTTTACTTTTTCCCAAAAACCCAAACGTGACTTTACATAGCTGCTTTGAAACAATCTATATTGTATAAAGTGCTATATAAATAAAGGTGATCTGTAGGAATATGTGCATAAAATACCATCTATGTTTGCTACTGTCCACCATGTTACCTTTACTAGGTAACGCTGTTGACAGGTAACTTAGTTGACATTTTTGGTGTTTTGGGCTTGTACTCAACATGGAAGCCTAAAACTACTAAGCATATGGTATGTTTACAAATATATTTTCATAAACAAAACATAAGTTTTAGTTAAATTGTCTTGTTAATATTTGCAGCAGTAATACTTGTGTAACACTGTTTGCTTGTTTAACCAATATTAGGGGAAAGAGAGAGAACTTAACTTCTAGTGTTTCATCCATGTGTTTCTAGAGGAAACATCATCAACATCATCAGCGAGAATGGGACAAACCATTCCTTTTTGAGGGGGGGTTTCTAGTGAGTAACTTAGTTGACAATGGTTTTTCAGACACAAATAAAACAACCTATATCACAATAAACACATTTTCAAACGCACACCCACATATCTTGATAACCTAATCTAACTGAAGGTAAAACTATGAAATTAATTTATATTTGAGGTCATTTTTATGCTTAAATACAGAGTAGAATGATTTTACAAAATCAGACAGTTGAATACCAGGGTTGTATGTGATATGAACATTATTTTTGAACAAAAGATATGGCTTTTTTAGCATGTAGTAGTGTGATTGGGAATAATACAATCGTGTACTTGAACATTAAGTATCTGGGCTTTGAAAATGTATTAAAAATATACCTCACGGACATGAGATATACCCACAATTATAGAATGACCAATATATAGACCCCCCTAAAGCATGCAGTGAGTTTGTTTGGGGGTAACTGAGAATGAATGGGGGAAACTCACGCAAGAGGAGACAATGCCTCCATTGCGATTTGATTGGATATGTTCAGCTGTGACTGGTTCATTCAATAAATCCCGCCTCTAGTGTTTGTGCATGTTCCACTTTCGCAAAAACAGTCTGAATGAACAATATAATGCCGTTAATAGGAAGACTAATTTAGCATAAGTAAACAACTCACACACTTAGATATAACCACTTTGCTGCATCAAAATAAGACTTAAAATGGCATGAAAACATGACCTGTGGGACTTTTTAGTAGGTAATCACTCAGCCTGGTGAAATTTAAAGTAAATCTCCAAGTCTGTGACTAATGTTTACCAAGCTTTGATGACTGACGATCCCCAAATATATTTAAAATATATTTAAAAGTTAACTATTAAAAATAATAGCTAAACATCACATCACAAATAAAATATATTATATATATAATATAATATATATAATATATATATTCAATTTTAAGTTTAAATTGTTACTGCATTGAGTTATTTTGGAATAAATGTAAAATGCTTAAAAACACTAACTTGATGAGATTCATGTTTTTTTTGTTCTTTTTCCGATAGTGTAAGTAATGTTAATTTATAATGTTATAATCTTTTTATTTATTTAATTAAATTTGATTAAAAAAACAGACTTTTAAAACTTTTAAAAAAAAAAGACTTTTCCTTCTCATTTCAGAACGCCACTGCACACCACTGATATACTGTACGCTACCAGTCAAAAGTTTTTTAAGAGGTCTCTTCTGCTCACCAAACCTGCATTTATTTGATCCAAAATACAGCAAAAGCAGTAATACTGAGAATTTTTTGACTATTTATTGTAACAGCTTTCTTACATATATATACTGTACTTACTCTAAACTGCTCATGTAAACATGCTGCCACATTATATCACTTTTGACCACTTAAAAACACTCGATAACCCTAAAACAGTGTCTGCAACAATATGATTTTCAATCTGAGCCATTATGCTAATGACATATGTGTTATGTGTGATACATTCATTCTGTACTCACTGAGTTACGTGCTGAGTACTGTAGCTCATGGGAGGATATCGGACTGTGACTAAGCAGTAGACTATGACTAGTCTTAACCCCATACTGTGAGAGGTGGATGAGTTGAAACTGTGCATCTCTTCACAAAGAGAGGAAAATGCACAATAGGCTGTCAGAACACAAGGGTGATTGGCTCCCAGATGAAGAGGATCTTGTCCTGGTAATATTAAGGATTACAAGTGCTCAGCCCCCTTTCCCTGAGTTACTGCTCCATGTCATAGACCGAGCCACTGCTCTGCATGCGCTCATTTAAAAAAAAAAAGCATATCTTCAGCTTAGGAACAATAGATTGTAGGGTTATTTATTTATTTATTTAGCAACTTTTATTAATTCTGTCTATCTATCTATTTGTACATTAGGGTTGTATGTTACATCTAATGTTGTTGAATAAATGTTTATTGCATTATTTTTTTGCAGTTGCATGTGTGTTACCATGATGGTGTGTAGTGTTTGTGTGAATAACACTGTGCACCTTCTATATAATGTTAATATATAAAAGCTGCTTGTGATGGGCTTTGGCTCATCATGTGACTTTCTCATCATCACCTGCTTTTGGTGGTTATTAGTGTATTACAAAGGTACAAAACAGATTTCAGTACTTCAATAGGTTGGTATATTAACATTATGTCAGTTATATTGTCTTGGTTAAATAAACATTACTTACACTATATGGAAAAAAAGAAACAAAAATCTATTTTATATTTTTACATTAACAATTTGATTAATATTCTCTTTATTAAAGCCAAGTGTGAATCTCATGAAGTTAATGTTTTCAAGCATTTTATATTTATTCTGAAATAATTACCCAAGACAGTAACAATTTAAACAATATATTTTATTTGTGTTCAGCTATTCTTTTTAAAAGTTTTTGGGATCATCAGTCATCAATGCTCAGTAAATATTGGTCACAGAAAGAGATTTACTTTAAACTGCAGATGGGATTTTTCAGCCCATTTTAAGTCTTATTTTGATGTAACAATGTGTTTACTTGCTTTTAAAATTTGTCTTCCCATTAACGCCATTATGTTGTTCATTCAGACTGATTTGTGAGCGTGGAACATGCTCAAACACAAGAGGTGGGATTTATCACATGAACCAATCACGGCCAATCATAACCAGTCACATCCAATCATATCGCAGTGAAGGCGTTGCCACCTCTCACTTGACTTTCCCCCATTCATTCTCAATTACCCCCCACCAAACTCACCGCACGCTTTAGGGCGTCTGTTAAAACTCAATGGGCTCAGGGGAGGCGAGAGAGACACGGACTCCCGCTGTAACTTAAGTTTTATGTTTTGTCAATCAATTAGTAACATTAAAAATGAAAAATATATATTGGGTATATATTTAAAACAAACATATACACAGATTCAGTTATTAGCCATTTAAGATGAATGTAAATCCTTTTCGAATGTTTTGCTAAATAATTCACATTTTTTACTGCCAAAGGAGCCAAGTGTAAAACATTATCAGAAAGCCCAGCTTCAACCTCCGCTACGGTGTAATGACCTACTCAGTGCTTTAATGTAAACCTTTCTGCTTGCTTCTCTTCTCTCAGGTAATTACTTACAGTCGGTAACTGTCTCTCGCGCACATTTACATTTTCAGATTGGTTGTCTCGCTGAGGCCATTTTAATGTCCTTTTTGTATTCCAAATCTGTGCGGTTCCACCCGCCTGGACTAATGATTTTTTTCTGTAGTGCATTTGTAATCAAATTCATTTGTTTTCCCGGCCAAAGCGCTCACGCTAACCTCAGCTGACGAGTATCCGTTCTCCCTCTGTCTCTTTCATTCGTTTTTCTCCCTCGTTTTTGCAGCAAGGGCAGCTCAACATGATGAGGTGTGTCTTTAATATTGGAAGTGGAATAGGAGCACCTCAGCAGGGCATCTAAATTAACTTGAAGCTGAGGAATGAGGAAGTCTCATAAAGAAAATGAATAAACAAACAAACAAACAAAGAGACAATGACACTATAATCACCACCCATTGAGCTGGAGCTGTAATACAGAACGAATTGAACTCCGAAGTGATCTGAATACCAAGTTGCGCTTTTGTCGAATGTGCACATTTCCCGCAGCGAGCGTTTTTTTGTGCCTCGGCGCCTGAGGAAAGTGACAGGTGCTGTTTTTGTTGGATGATGTTTACAGGTTGGGTCACGCAAAGTACAGCGCGCGAGCTTGCCTGCAACGATCAGGATCAGTCGACGCGGAATCCGAAGCGAGTTCTCGTGACAGATGATTGATAGGCCTCAGCTGCGACGCTCCCAATCTGATCCTCGCCGACGATAATGCATTCTCCTTTTGTCTGCCTATCACCTAATGCAGTGGTCGAAGATGACAGAGCGCTCGCCGCACTTTGCGGAGAGAAAGAAATGATATCTTTTTCATTGGAGCAAAACCAGAAACTATGAGGAGGGGGAAAAAATGGAGGGAAAGATGGAAAAGTTCCCCCGCTTTCTGTCTCCAGAGAAAGAGAGGCCTTATTATCCGCCTGCATTTGCATGATGAGAAAACACAGCTCATATTCATCTTAGTAAAGTTGTAATAAATGGTTTCAACAGCATCATCATCAATTTTACGCAGGTGCGCTTGTGAAAATCACTCACTTCAATCAAAAGAACCTTAGCTCCCCCTGTTAAAGACGGCTCATTTTTTACTATCACACACTATAACACTGAAATTTGGAGGAAAGAGTGAAAGAGCGAGGAGAGGGAGAAAGAAGTTGAAGGGAAAACGGAGACGGATCATATTCCGCTGGATGGCGCTACTGAACAATTAACAAGACTGACAGCCGAACCGAAAAAAGATCTTTTTGGGATGGTGCTACGAACATAATCACGACAAAAATTTAACAAAGACGCACGTAAACAAACGGTAAATAAAGACAACCTGTAAGAGAGAGACACAGCTAGGTTGAAGTTCTGAGGTCACTCTGAGCTAAATCGACTGCTTCAGCAGAATTCCCAAATGCCAAGACAACACCTCAGCCTATAATGACCAGAGATCCTCCCCGTGCGCTTCAAACACCCAGCAGCACAGCTCGGGGAATTAACAACAGCATCATACGCGACGCCGGCTGGATTTACTCGTTGTTGTGCTCTGCACACCTGCTCCTCAAGAAAGTCTTAATTGGCAATTACTGCAGTGCTTTTGTAACACTTGTATGCCTGATTGTGTTCAATCTAATTTTAATCAACAAAGGTCAAATCCAGGACAACAGCTAAAGTAATGCTTAATAAAGCTTTGTTACTTTGTAACAAGGACGTATTGTTCATATTAAGCAGTGATTACTAAGATGATTAGATTCATTACACATTTATTGAAGCAGTGCTGTCTCTTTTGGTAGCGTTTAACAAAGCTACACTGTGTTTTGGGGAAAGAAGGTCCGAAATACTAAACAATCAAATTTGTGGATGAAGTTTTCTTTCTTTCTTCCTCTTTTTAAGAACAGGCAAACTATTTGGGGAGTTCGTTTGGGGGGAAAAACTAGCACCAACAAACTTAAAGTGCAGTTTTTTTATTACAGTCAAATGAACAAACTGACTGTCTCATCTCATTTGAATGTTATATAATGAAGAGTGTTCGAAAAGCTCATTATGCAGGTTGGAGTGCTTTTTCAGCACCTATCCATGACAGAGCGACCCTGGGTTAGAAACCCTCAGAAGTGGCCTCACATACAGTATAAAGTCTGGCTGGTACACTCAGGTTGTTTTTAGCTTGATGAGCGCAGTTGTCGCGATGGTAGGTGTGAGAGGATGTAAAAGGCCATTCATCTGTGCGAGCGAGAGACTGAGTGAGATCAGTAATGGCTTTTGTCATGAGTCTCAAATCCTTCTGTGCACTCAGCAGTGGAGAAGTTAAGTGGAGAAGGGAAAAATATTAAAAACATTACGCTGAAAATAAAACCCGCTTATTAACTGGATTAGACTTTTTATGTAATCATTTGCTGCTGTGTGATGTAGCAGAATAATAGAAGAAAAATGTTTCCTTTCATTTTCATTGAAAGATGATGAATATTTCTTTCATTATCATCGACTGAGAGCAGGAGAAAAGTTTTGAAGTATTTCTCCTAATTTGATTTGCAAAAGAGTTGTGTTTTGTGGTGTGGACCTGATATTCTTGTGATGCCCAAATTGAAAGAAATAAAAAGAATCTTAGGAAAGGTAGTTATTTGGGACCCTGGACCACAAAACCAGTCTTAAGTAGCAGGGGTATATTTATAGCAATAGGCAAAAATACATTGTATAGGTCAAAATGATTGATTTTTCTTTTATGCCAAAAATCATTAGGATATTAAGTAAATATCATGTTCCTTTAAGATATTTTGTAAATTTCCCACTGTAAATATATAAAAACTTTAATTTTAAAGGCAATTTTCTCAGGTTTTTTTTTTTTTTTTTTTTTTTTTTGCACCTTCAGATTCCAAATTTTTAAATAGTTGTATCTCGGCCAAATATTGTCCTATATCCAAACAAACCATACATCAATGGGCTTATTTATTCAGCTGGACCTTTATGACTTAGAAAAGGCCACAAAAGTTTCCTTGAAACATGCCTTTGCCTGTTGTACTGTCTTAAGAAGAAGTTGCCACTTTAGCTTGATCGTTACGAATAATGTGTTTGCTGTCCTGTGGTGTCACATGCTTTTATTGTTGATTCCATTTAGTGTTTTGAATTTATGTAGATAATCACATCAAGGGATGACTGAAGTCATATAAAATGACTAAAACCCTCAAAATAATTCCATAAAAACTCTACAAAACTCATTTAAAACTGCATTTTTTACCCTATAAATGTATTTTTAATTATTATACATGAAATCTTAATGACCTCTGTTTTTTGAGGCTAAATTGAATACATCAAAACAGTCCATGTCAATTTGTTTACCCTACTTTATATTTATGTAATGTTTTTTTTTTTTTTTTTTAACATATTAAAATTCTATCAGCTTAAATTATTTGAACACAGATATTACAGTGTAGGCCTATTTTAGTTCAAATAGGCCTACACTGTAAACAAATGGTTTCTGGTTCGTCTCTATTGCATTTCCACCCAGAATGCACTGGGGCATTAATAGTTACGGCTGCATTATTTACACGATGTTTTTATATATTTTTTTTTTGTTTGTTTAGTAATCTGTTGGCTAGTGGTGTTTAAAATGATCAGTTGATTGTTACCCTTGCTGAGTTTCATTAACCAGGTAGTGAGAGGTGTTTTTATTTGATTTTGTTTCATTACTTTGACAGTAGGCACTTTAGGCTTCATTTAAAGTTTCAAAGAAAGCCTAAAAAGTGCATAATAACATTTTAAAAGTTAAGCGAGTTGTACGTAGTTGATTAATACAATGATGGTGAATTTCTTATCCTTTCAAGTTGAGAACATTTTTGTCGAATGAATCCGATGAATACAACTCAAAGAAGGCCATGCAAACAGTTGCGTTGTTTTTTTTAAGTTCTGTGAACACCATCTCATTTTTTACAGCGAGTGGAGCTGTAGGTAGATGCGGCGCTGGTGAATGCAATCACACTCTGGTTTGCGTAATTGGGTTTTAACACAGGGGAACAATAACATCTACCCTCAGTGTTTTTGACACGGCTCCAAAAACGCATTACTGCTCAGCGAGGATACCTCCACATTATGTCTTTCTTTCTTGTAATATACCAGCAGAAATGTGCGCGCTTGTTTCCTCTCCCACTCTTTCGCGCGCTCTCTCTCCCTCTTTTCTTCTTTGGCAGGAAGCGAGGGAGTGAGAGGAAGTAGCGGCACATAGCATGTCTTCATTAAAGTGTCATCCTCCATTATTTGGCTCCTATCTCAATTAGCACTAGCTTTAATAAAGGAGCCCTTTCTCACAATCTATCTCTTTCCCTCTCCTTCCATCTCATTCTGCCTTCCGCTTTCCTTTGGCTGTTCTGGTAGGATGGAAGAGAGAAGAGGTTTGCGTTTTCGTTCTCCCTTCCTCTCTCCTCGCTCGCATCTGGGTTTCGATGGCGTACGGAGGGCCGGCACATCTGCGGCTTGCTTCTGCAGACTCTTTCTCGCCCTCACCCCCTCTGAGAGCAATTAGACCTGCTTGCCTTTGGCTGAGCTGTGAACGCAGGCACCAGATCCCCCTGTAATCACCAATGCAGGGAAGCCACCACGTCGTTACACCACTACAGGTCACAGCGGGGCCCTATCACCACACGTTCCGCGGGAGAGAGGGAGAGCAGCCGAGACTCACATCCTCTCCTCGCCGTTCCCCTGGAGAGAACTCTTTATTTAAGTCTTGTAAACCTATATAAATCTAAAGGCAGAGATCACACGTTCCCCTCTGAGGCGCCACTCTGGGTATTACCATACACTCGTGCGCTATTTCCCACCTCGACCCTTTTCCGGGGGGCCGCAGAGCTGCCATTTTATATTTAGCCCGGCCCCGTGGCTGGCTGCCTGAGCTCCGTAATTGAGCGCATACATTTGCAGTATCTGTATGTGACAGTAGGTGACAGCCCCTCTGTAGAGGTGAGGACGGCCTGGGCTAGTCAGCGGCTGATCTCTCAAATTGTACTCTAATTGGGGGATATTAAACAAGCCATCCCACTTAGCCTCTGGGAGGCCGATCCATATTCAGCCTTCTCTTCATATCTAGACTGCCTCGAGCCGCCCGGCTCGGGCTAAAAGCGCCTTTCCGACGCGTGGATGTCATTCGTAGATATGGATCACTCATAGATCGTCCTCACGCCAGACAAACAAACAAACGCGGAAAATCTGAAATCTGCTCCCGGCACTTTTAAGTCTTGTTTATGATAAAGTCTCTCATTATTAATGTATGTCAGTCCTGTTAGCAGTCTGAGGTTTTTCATAGCGTTCAGTTAGTGTTGTCTCAGGGGATCGGAATCATCAACAACAAACAGAATTTACTTAAAACTACTGATATACATGATGGAAAGATGTTTTTAGCACGTCGGAGTCACGCGTCTGTCAACATTACTAAAGCAGCACTAGCGTTTTGTGCACGAATGTCATGTGTGATAATTGTTTTTTTACATAACAGCTCTTTTTAGTGAAAGTAAATATGAAAATAACAGTTGACAGATTGAAATGTTGGATTTGGTTAAATATGAACGTTCTTAGGTTGTACTTTCTTTACATTTTATGTTAATGTGTCTTTATTACATTGTAATAAATACTGAGTTATATTAATTAACAACATGTATTGTAGAATTAGGGATTAGTTTAGGATTAAATGCTTGTACAAATAACAACAGTAAATTATGCTAATTACTATAGTAAGTACATGTACACTTGTAACATGGACACTGTAAAATAGTCCTGTTATGCATATTTTTACTATCTGCTGTGTACCATAGTAATTACAGTAACGCTTTACAAAAAGGTTCATTAGTTAACGTGAACTAAGAATGAACAAAACTTCAGCATTTGTTAACCTTAATGTTAATTTCAGCATTTACTAATGCATTATTAAAATCACAAGTTGTGTTTGTTAACATTGGTTAATGAACTGTGAACTAACAAACAATGAACAACAGTATTTTTTTTATTAAGATTAATAAATAGTGCAATAGATTGTATTGTTCATTGTTTGTTCATGTTAGTTAATACATTAGCTAATGTTAACAAATGACACCTTATTGTAAAGTGTTACTGGAATTTATAATACCTGGTTATTAACTAGGTACTAACCTTAAACCTACCCTTCACTCATGTAATTACCTTATTTTGGTAACACTACAGTGAGGTTTCATTAGTTAATATTAGTTAATGTATTAACTAACATGAATGAACAATGCAATTAATGTTAGTTTAAAAAGTTAGTTCATGAATAAAAAGTTAGTTAATAAAGTTAGTTAATGAAACTAAAATTTATTAAATGCTGTTGAAGTGTTGTTCATTTTTAGTTCATCCATGTTAACTAAAGTAGTTAACGAATGTTAACTAATGAACCTTACTGTAAAATGCTATCATTATATTACTGAGTAATTTTTTAGGTAAGTACACTGTAAATACACACAAATAAAGTCCAACCAAAATAGTGTTACATTTACTTTATATAATTAAATAGCCCATTTTTATGATAATTTTATAAATGGCAAACATTATGTAAAATATGGATTTTTTTATGTAAATTAAAATGTGTATTGAATTTTTTTAGAATTATTGTGTGTACTTGAAATTCTATAGATAATTTCTCATTCTGTAAATGTGAAAATCTTTTAGTTTGCAGTAATCAGTTATGTGCTATTTATGCCTATTTATACTCTCATTTTATATATTACCTGAATATTTTATAGATTTTATTTAAAAAAAAAAAAAAAATCTATATATATAAAAAAGGAACAGACCATGCCACTTGCATTTCTGATTATAACACGTATGACAGTGATACGTTACAGGACTTTACTCAAAATGGATGTGACCGATGAATCTATTATAATTATGGCACAAATATCAAAGACGTTCATGATGTGCTTTACTGTCACTGAAGTACAGGACTCTTGACTTTGACAGAGATGAAGGCCAGACACATCCTGAAGTCCCACAAGAGACCAAAGGGATGAAGACCATGTATGAATAGCAGAGGGGTTCGCAGTAGTTCCCTGCCTTCGTCGGCTTTTGGTTTCTAATTTAAGATAACTAAACACACAACAACAGAAAGCAAGGTGCTCTCGCTCATGAACGCTCAGAGGTCGATGCAATTTAGCAGGGCAACACTCCATTAGAAAAGGCCAATGCCATGGCTTAAGGGGAACAATTTTAATGATGAAAATGTTGTTTCTCCAAATCAAACATATTACTTATGCGACTTTTTTTCCGCTCTGTCAGGAGACATCTGTGATCACTCAGCCCTTTTCATCCTAACACAGGAAGGACGAGAGGAAACGAAACAAAAAAAAAAAAGGAGAAAGGAGAACAACAATAAACACAAAGATGATTTATAAGTACATCCTCTGGTGCTTATTCTCTAACCCCTTCAAACGCACGCACGTACGCACTCGTACATATATTAAAAAAGCAGGGTGGATGTTTATTAATATATTATATGCCAGGCATGGGAATGTGGCTGCTGAGGAGTGTAATTGCAGCGTTGGAAACATTCCTCGGAGGAGCTTGGCACATATTAAAAGGGAAAACTTGAGACATGTTTGTGATAATATTCCTAATAAATCTCAGCGCGGGCCTCCGACTCCTTGACGTTAACAGTAACACGGCCGTTCATCTTGGTTGGAGCTCCAGAATTTAAGATTGGTCACAAACAATCTGAGCGGCACCGGATTGCGCGGGGAGACGCGGCCCCTGCGTGCGCCTCGCGCTCCCATAAATCTCCTCTTCCTCCTATGCAAATGATGCAAGGCTTTTAATTGATAATTTCTCACATGGGCCTGCGCGCTGGTGGACTGGAGGCTTCTAATGAGAGAGAGCCTATAGCATGTACTTTAAAGCCAGAATGAGCAATCACCCTGAGAAGTGGGGTAATTATTTAGCCCTGGGTAGGGTTGAAGTGTGTGTGTGTGTGTGTGTGTGTCTCTAACAAAAAAAAAAGGGGGGCAGCTTTTTTAATAATGTGTGTCTTGAATGTTACCTTGCTTGCGCAAGTGATACTGAGCATAAAAGGCGAGTTGAATTGATAAGGCGGATCCGTGTTCTCTTTTAATGCAGCTTGTTGTGTAAACGCACCTCGATCTATCTCGTATATTAGAGAGCGTCGGCCAGGAACAATGGATTGTTTCTCCCTCAGTCACGTGCGCACAAACTCGCACGTTACTGTCCGGCTCGCGATGACGATTTCATTTGATTCCACACAAATAATGGGCCGGGATAGAATCAAAAATTAATGTTCAACTTTTGGAAGGCCTCATGAATAATAAAGCATAATTAATTCTTCATGACTGATGTCAAAAATCACCACCTAGCCCTGGTTCTCACCAGGACTCTTTATCATGCCACCGTCCTCCTTTGCAACGAAGAGCATTTGTGATGATAAAACATCAATCTGTTTATCTCTATCTGCATTTGAGCTCCAGCATACATTCAGATAAACCGATAGAAATCTGTCTGTTGTGTGTCGTAAGTGTCTAGCGCTGTTTATGTAGGCCTGTTTGATTTGTGGCTTGTATATGCGAGTGTGTGTATATGAGTACGCTAGAGTCTCTCTCTCTTTCTTTTAGTATGCTCAGGTACCTACACAGCATTAGTTAGTTCACTGGTGGCCCTTATATGACAAACTATGTATTTGAAATAAGGCATTATGTGTGTTTATATTTATGCTTTTCTTGAGAGGCATCAAATACGGTGTGGCATTTCTAGGATTTGGCTCACAGTGGAGCACAGCAGCAGAGTCCCTTTCTTTTTTCAAATTACTGCTTTGCTAATTTTTGGGTTAGAAACCCATCATATTTGATTAAGTTTTCATCACATTTCAATACAGAGCCGAGTGTATGAGCTGAGCAGTAACATGTAAACTGATGACAGCACCATAATTATATCTTCACACCAGTAGGGGGAAGAGTGTACAAAGAAACAAGCATTAGTGTAATGGGATATTTACAGTCATTCAAGAGCTCTCAGCCCAGAACAGCTTCGCAATACACATGTACTCAAACATGCTTTTAAGTGCACTGTCCGTATGTCTAAACATATACAAGGTCTAAGAGTATTTGGACGTTTGAAGCAAATGTAAAAATGTATGGATGTACAGTGGTGGCCAAAAGTATTAGAACACTAGTATTTTCACCAGATAAAAATGGTTTTAAGTTAGTTATTTCTATCTTTCGCTGCAGTGTGTCTGTAGAAAATATCCGTTTACAACATTCATTTTGCCATTATTTGTTATAATCCAGTGAAATTTTTGTTTGCACAAGGAGTCTGACAACAGCCAGTGCTCCACAGAGATCTGATCTCATCGTCATCCAGTCTGTCTGTAATGACATGAAGAAACAGAACAAACTGAGACAGAATAAATCCAAAAGAACTGTGGCAATGTCTCCAAGATGCTTCAAGAAACCTACCTGCAAAGCTATCTGAAAAACTATGCGCTAGGGCAAAAGCTACTTTAAACGCAAAGGATAGTAACATAGAATGTTTTTTTATTATTATTTTATTTCATTAAAAGGAAGTTAACTAATAAAGAAAAAAAAGTACTGTAGCTTTGCAGGTAGGTTTCTTGAAGCACCTTGGAGACATTGCCACTTCTTCTGGATTTAGAGTGTCTCAGTTTGTTCTGGAGTGTGGAGCATCGGCTGTTGTCAGACTCCTTGTGCAAACAAAAATCTCAGTGGATTATTACAATTAACGGCAAAATGAATGTTTGGAAATGTAAACTGATATTTCCTACTTGAACACTACAGCAGAAGATAAATAACTGATTAAAACATTTTTTAGCTAGTGCAAATACTAGTGTTCTAATAATTTTGGCCACCACTGTATTTGCATTATACACCAAAATATCAAGTCAAATATATATATATATTTATTAAGGACCAAAGTATGAACACCATTTTTATACAAAATAAGTCTATATATGTAGAAAAATCTCAGTTTGCAAAGCACATTTTGTCTAATATCCTCCTGACTACCAGGAAGAAAACAAAAAAGTGTTTTTTTCATGTCATTACATTGTTTAAAGCATTAGGAAAAAACATAATTATATTTTATTCATAAGTTATGCTATGTCCTCTGTAGAGGACACCAGGACTTTAAAAAGGACTTTTTTTTTTTTTATTAAAAGACATAAATAGACATGAAAAGGCAAAAACAGTGGGATTTTTGTTTTAATCACAAATCAATTTTTAGTTCCGAAATGTGTGTAAAATGGCCATAAATGTGATTTCCCATGATAAACAATGTATCTATAAACTGTATGTAATTTAAATATTATTGTGTTTTTCTGGCAACATATAA
This sequence comes from Labeo calbasu, assembly GCA_019740295.1. Taxonomy (NCBI): domain Eukaryota; kingdom Metazoa; phylum Chordata; class Actinopteri; order Cypriniformes; family Cyprinidae; genus Labeo; species Labeo calbasu. The sequence goes on along the minus strand of JAHKKF010476557.1, from coordinate 3,939 downwards.
TGAAAAAGTATGTGTAAAAATGGCAAGATTTTCATAATAATATGTAATATTTCATAGCGATATTGAAATACAATTTCTTTACCTATTCACTTGCTGTGTCTCCCAAATGCCTAAAAAACATGCCTTAAGTCCTGGTGTCCTCTACAGTGGACATGTGTAAAAAAACTGATATCCTGTTTCATAACAGAAAGGCATATTTTGATTTGAAACCCCATAACATTTTCCTGAGATTTTGATTTATGTCAAACCATTTGAAAATTAGTCCGATTTAAATGATCGTTACAAAGTATTATCATATTTCCATAAGAGTGTTAAATTTGATCACTAAATTAATGCCATTTCTAAAGAGCAAGTAGAGGTGGTCATGGTGAAACTTCCAATCATTTGGTATCACTGAAAAGTCCTGAATGTGCTCTATACAAGGCATCCAGACTTAAATCTGTGACATGTGATGTCTCAGAGAAATCACTAAAAACTAATGTCCTCTACAGAGGACAAAACTCCATAGCTGGTAGTCAGAAGGATATATTTGATATTTATCCCATATTTTAACTGTTAACTTAAATGTCAAATTATTCTACCAGCGTACCATCTATAACTATTTTGGGGAAGAAAAAACTCATAATGACTGTCAGTTGTGTATCACACACTTAAACCACACAGTTTGGTATAAACTACGCAGTGAAAGAATGTAATACAAAATCCTTGGTTTTGCTAATTGAAATATTATGTGCAGATGTTTGGCTCTTGACAGTTTGTGAATTTCATACAATAAACACATCTGAATTACCAGCGATTAGTAATGAATCATGCACATCAGTCAACAATCCACAGTGATTTAGCTTGTTTGGACGACCTGTTGTTTTTATATTTAGACAAAATATTACAATGTTTCATTGCCAGCAAATCAAAACACACACACACACACACGTGCACAGGCCTACAAACATCTCTATCCTCAGATCAGGTTTGAGATTTAATTCAAAGAATCAAAGCATCACCACTGCACTACATCAATAGCACATTTTATCAGTCCATCATGCTTATCCATTTATCATTTTGATCCTTCTCTCCCTGTCTGTGACCCATTTTGCTCTTTCCTTGCTACTCTACGGTGTGCTTGGCTTCCTGTCTCTTTCGTCCTCTTTTCTCCTCTCCTTCTTTCTAAAGGGGGTTCATCAAGCGGCTTGTTGTACAGCGCGGTAATTAGCAGCGCATGCTTGTATTAATTAGTGGTGAGTGATCTCGTTTTATTAATATGTACTGGAGTGCGATGGGGTAGGAGCCAGAACAATGGGGCGGGCGGTTCGGCGGCCTCGCTATCGGCTGACCTCTCCGCGCTGCCGAGACACGGGCCGGCCAAATGGTTAAACCCATTATTAAACATTTTATGCTAATGCTGTTTGTTTTATAAGCAAATTAACGGTGTGGATTTGCCGAAAACAGGTGCTGTGGTGTGAATGCGTACTAAATGATGTGATACTGGAGGAATTAATTAGAGCCTGTGCGGTAATTAGATGCAATAATTTGTGTGATTAGCGGGCTGTTTAAGAAGGAAGACACACTCGCAAGTTAATGCGCATATGCACGCACACACTGTTTCTTCTTCACGCATATGCTGTGCGTGCTCGGATGGGACAGTTGTTTTGTTGTCCCGATCACAATAGAGAGAGAGTTTGAGAGACGAGGAACTTCCTATTGCGTACTTCAGAAATGATTCATTAAAAAAACGCTGAGGTGGCTACGGCTAATTACCAAAACGAGCCGGTTGTTGGGGGCTCGCTCATCCCTTTTTAATTCCTTTCCTCTTGTCCTTCCCCTTTCTTTCCTGAAGTCAAAAAACCTTCATACCTCAAAGCGAAAGGGAAGCTTCTCCACACAGCACTTCTAAATTTGGAAAGGGTTTCATGATAAAAGACAGAATCATTTTTTTTCTCTTCTTCTCATCCTTCCTTCTGTTCTTTTCATTACATATTATTAAAATCATAAAGTGCATAATTAATTTTTGCAGATGCAGTGCGTTTGGAGCTCATTCGGATTCAGTTAATAAGGCGGCTCTGCGTTCATCTGCCGCAGTCAGTCAGGTGGAAAAGATCCTGGAAAAGTTTGGAGAACAGATGTGATGGATGCAGACACACAAGCGAACAGAAACCAATACAGGTATTTAAAAACATAGACACTCATTCGATCGAAGTAAATGAATTTGCAGAAGACTGATATTTTGTTGATCGTTTGGACAGTTTCACTGCTTATGTTCTCATCCCATGACTGTTGCCAACAATAACACGGGTTTAAACTTCTAGCTCCAAACACACTTCTCTGGCTGGGGTGGTGACGGTCATCCTCTCAGGCCGTTATTGACACTGTGCGTGAACCCGACTCTCGGCGAATCTGCAGATAAATCTTCCTGTGTTTCGAACCGAGCCAAATTCAGGCTCACTTTTTATGGCCAGGGGGACACGTCCCGGTCCAACCCCCCACCATTCCTCAAGCATCACAGGCTAACGGTGATTGAAACCACTTGTTGATGAGTGTGTATCCTCTGGGCTGTACTTTATTGTTTTTATTTGAGGCAGATGCATGAGAGGAGATTTGACTGACACCCAATAAGCTCAAAATCACCTCGTCTAACCCACAGGCCGCTTCTTAACTCCATAGCAGCACCATGTTCACTCTAGATTAACTTGTAGCATACTCCCTTTCAGGCCACCAACTTTGTGGTGTTAATACTCGTCATACAAAACTGTGAGGATGAGGAAAAACCAGCATGATTAGGGGAGTAGAGTTTTTTAGTTAATGTTTGAGTTGAAGAGAAAATGAAACTTCTGCCATTGTTTACTCATGTCATTCTAAACATTTTATGTCAATATGGTTGTATGTAAACATTACATATAAAATACAATTTGAAATTCACATTGATCAATGCACATACATATGGTAAACAGAATTTCAAATGTGTTTGCTTGACGTGCAAGAACCAGCGAAGTTTGTTCTTTCAAGTCAAGTGAGAGCACGTTTGAACCTCTGCTTATCATATTTGGTGTGCTCCATATATGTGCATTCATCAAAGTTCCTATGGGAATAAAAGCCTAAATTAATTCTGTTCATAGTATTAAGTAATCATGCTACTTTAGAACTGTTTGATTATTATGGATTAATTTTACAGTGTCTTCATTGAAGCATCAAAGTTTTGACAAAATGGACTTTCTGTGGAAGGACAGAAATTACTCAGGTTTCATTAAAAATGTCTTTATTTGTGTTCCAAAGATGAAATAAAGTCTTGAATTAGCTCGACAATGAGTACATGATGACAGAATTTTCATTTTTGGGTAAACTACAGATTTAAAGAAGTTCACTTCCAGAACAAAAATTTACAGATAATGTACTCACCCCCTTGTCATCCAAGATGTTCATGTCTTTCTTTCTTCAGTCGTAAAGAAGTTATGTTTTTTGAGGAAAACATTTCAGGATTTCTCTCCATTTAGTGGACTTCTATGGTTCCTGCAAGTTTAAACTTCCAAAATGCAGTTTAAATGCAGCTTCAAATAGCTCTAAACGATCCAAGCCGAGGAAGAAAGGTCTTATTTAGTGAAATGATCAGTTATTTTCTTAAAAAATTGACAATTTATATACTTTTTTACACAGAGTGTGAACTCTGTGTATTCCAGTTCAAGACAGTTACACAAATAAAGGTGCTTCAAAAGGTTCTTCAAGAACCATAGAAGAACCATATTTGGTTCCACAAAATACCATTCAGTCAAAGGTTCTTTAAAAAAACATTTCTTGTTAACGTTTTTATAATCTAAAGAACCTTATTTGCCACAAAGAACCTTTTGTGAGACAGAAAGGTTCTTCAGATGTTAAAGATTCTTTATGGAACCATTTAGACAAAAAGGTTCTTCTATGGCATCGTGAAGCACCTTTATTTTTAAGAGTGTA
>JAHKKF010476552.1:0-10469 GCA_019740295.1 Labeo calbasu | reverse complement strand
TAATGTTATTGTTTTTATTATTGCGCAGTGATTACTACTACTGTCACGTTTAAGATGATAACCAGTTATCTTAGAATAACTCTGGGATGAAAAATATAAATTTATTTGAACAACTCCAATTTGTTGATGTGTTGTTTGTATGCTATTCTTGCATTTTTTAAATAAAAAGCTGGTCTGTCTCTGAAGTATTGTGCATATGCAGCTTGTGCGTTCCCATTTAAATCATGAAATGTGCGTCAGAATATCATGACAACATTTTTCCTCGTTTCGTCATACCCGATTAATGATCGGAAACTGTGTTTAATGTGTTTTGATGAAACATCTACGATGAATTGTTCATTAATAAATCACAACCATCCCGTGCAATGGGCACTGCCATTCATACAGGCTACAGCAGAAGTTACTTTACACAACTATTCGACGCTTCCGGGTTCCGAACGCGCACAGTGAAAAAGGCCTATAGCGCCACCGGCGCAACCAATAGGAAGCGCGATCCCATTAACGCAGGATTTATTTAAAGAACCATAGCACTGTAATTTTTTATATCGTTACATATATGTGTATATATATATATATATACACACACATATATACACACACACACGGATCCATTCAGAATTTTTAAACAGAGCAAAACACAAAATAAAAAAGCAAATAAGAACATTCTGAATTTGTTGCATGTGGTGATCTGAAGGCAGCTCAACATAACCAGTGAACAGTTCCTCTGTCAGAGTGAGTGTTGCTGCCCATATGTATATAAACACCACTGACCATTGCAAACTCATATAAAACCATGCTTCTTAAGAGAATGTTCATTATGAAACTTGACAGACATGCGACCATACTGAAATGTGCTTGCGCGAGAAGCCATTTACATGGATTGTTTGTGTGCGCGTTAATAATTACGGACTCACGCGTGTCTAATATTGTATGACTCCTGTATGTCACTGTAAGCGTCTTTACCTCAGGAATTTCTGATTTCTGTCTGTGGTGCTGCTGAGTGGCTTGCAATTTTAGCTCCATGTGGCTTCGTTTTTCTGTCGGAATCTTACTATCACTCTCTGTTGTTTAAAACTTAATTCCCACCATATTTCTAATATTATCTATCAGACTAATCTGGCTAATTTGATTGTTCGCTTTTAATCTAAAATCTGTGTAATGCATTAGCATTCCGTTAGACCGTTAGCCTGTCATTCGTGTTTCCATTCACGTCTACTATGGTTTCTTTTCTCTCTTGCTGTTTCGTTTCCCTGTCCCTCCACTTCTCTCGCTTGCTCCATTTCTTTTCTCTCTTGCTCCTTTTTTTCACACTGTTTCTCTCTCTCGCTCTGTTTCTTTTTCCTCCTGCTCCATTTTTCACAAGTTCATCAAACAACAGTGGTAAAGTGGAATTATTCTATAATCACGGTGAGTAATGGTTCTTCTCCTGCTATTGTTATTTGCACTGCTTGCCACGTGTACAGTTTATCTTTCTCTGTTGGCAGTGAGGGTTTAAATGATAAATGCAGGGAAATATTTAGGCTGACAGAATATTTCAGAACTAGAGACATCCGTCCGAACTTTAATTGAGGACTGTAAGAAAGTGATGGCCTTAGATACGGCTTTGGATGCAACTAGTTTAGCGAGTCGTGTACATTGTTGGGTTCTGGCTGCAGAGGCCCTGCAGCAGGGCGACTGGGTGACTGTGAAGCGGCATAGTCACAGTTCAAAATACCGCTCTTCCATTCCAAACAAAACATCAAACAGGTTCTCCCCACTTAGTGACGCACCCACTGAGAAACCTGATGAAAGTGCTCTAGTTATTGGCGATTCTATTGTACAGAACGTGAAAATAGAAATACCAGCCACCATAGTCCAATGTTTACCGCCAGAGCACCTGACATCTTGGCAAATTTTAAAGTGCTGGCTAAAGCTAAATGTAAATTCAGTAGGATTGTTATTCATGTCAGTGCAAATGATGTTTGACTTCACCAGTTGGAAATCACTAAAAATAATGTTAAAGAGGTGTGTGAACTTGCAAGTACGATGTCAGACACTGTCATATGCTCTGGTCCTCTCCCTGCTTAGTGTGGTGACAAGATACATAGCAGACTGTCGTCACTAAATGGCTGGATGCCTAAGTAATTCCCACAAAATAACATAGGTTTCATCGACAATTGGACAAGTTTTTAGGGCAGACCTAGTCTCAGCCTCAGACGTCACGCCCACGGAACGTTGGCTAAACGTCTGATGCATATGGTACACTTAACTGGAAACACTTCAGGAATGTCGAAGTCGTCATCTGATTGGTTGAATTTTATCGGATTTCCGGGGGACGCGAGTGTCGCGTTTATTTTCGGTCCGCCGGGAAACAAAGCGCAGACGTGTGATTGCAGAAGAAAAACTGGTCCTCCAGGACCACTGAACTAGGGAGCACCGGAGTCGGGTCCTCCAGAACCACCGAACTTGGGAGCACCGGAGTCGGGTCCTCCAGGACCAGGGGACTTGGGTCAGACTCATAGACTGTGTCGGGGTCTGGCACAGATTCAAGGACTGGAGCGGGCTCCGGGAAAACCCGAGTGGACCTTGCTGCCCTTCTTCTCGACCTTCGTTTGCAAGACTGAGACAGTGAAGATTCGCCATCCACTCTCCGGGGGCACTGCAATGGACCGACATGACATTCCCAAATTGCGCTAACAGAGATAATCAACCGAAACTCCGAAAGTCGAGAGTCTTAAGCCCCTCCATCTCCTGAGGAGGCAAGGGGTTGTCTAAGCAATCAGCTAAAAATCATGCTGGGCTCAGAATTACAAAGTTCCAATCCTACCGCCAATGTCCAGAAAGTCCGTGCCAGTCCGCCCACTTGCATCCCCTGTTGCCGAAGATCCGTCAACATCCTAAGCCGAGCTTTCCGCTCCTTCTTCGAAACAGGCGGAAGGATTCGAATGCCCATGGTTCACAGGTCAATAGCTCAGTCTAGCTGCTGGTTCTGTAAATGGCTGGTTTATTCTGTCACGGAATGCTCCAAACAAGCAGATCCAAATGCAGCATTTATTGTAAAAAATCCAAAAAACAAAGAATAATGCAAAACAGAGCATCAGAAAACACATAACAGAAAATAATAAACCAGCAACCAAAGACGCCCAGAACATGGGATTTAAAGAGAACTAATCAGACTAAATGACACACAGCTGGAAACGAATGAAGACGAATATCACAGTTAATCACAGATGATATCACAGTTTACCTATATTTTTACACAAACAGAAGATAGTTTTTGCACGGTTGTATTTTGATACTTTCCTGACGTTTTTAAAACGTTTTATTCCAACGTGCATATTACGCTATTTTAACACCTGAATAAAACGTCCCCTTGAAAGTTGCAGTTTGGTCTGGTTTAATTTTCATAGTAGAAAAACGTGATATTAACCTTTTTTTACTACTTAAAGAAAAATGTACCAGGTTGGTATTTTTACAACGTTTCTGAAACATTTTATTTTGGTTACATTATTTTTTATTTTTTTGTTTCAGAAAATGTTGTACTACAACATTACCTAATTGCAACCAAAATACAACATTGTGAAAAGTTGTAAAAGCGTTTTGTGTTTGCTGGGCTCCTGTCTGTTCACACATACAGCCTACAGCCTTCACTTTTTTCAGCTCCTCCTATCAGTTCACACATACAGCCTGTATCTGTAATTGTTGTTTTTACGGCGTTTCTGAACAGCCGGTTCTGAACGAGCCCCCCCGTGGCCGAGCACCGGTTCTAGCTCCGGGACCAGCCCCAGTGAAAAAGCCATATCGAGGGCAAGGTCAGGTTTCAATCCTCGTCTGAACTGCAGCCATAATTCTGGGAGTTCTGCCTCTGTGGAACTTGAGACAGGTTATAAGTAAACCGTATCACTCTGACTATGCCTGTCAACACTTTGAAAAACATGGTGAACTTTCCATTCTGTTGACCGGAATACGAAGATGTCGTGTTGAACGCGCGAGAGATCTTTTACTGCCTAGGTGACATGTGATCGAGGGTTGGAATTATGACGTTATGCGCGGGGGCGCAAGCGCACCCGACGATCGAAAGATTTGACCAAATATTTGTCAATCAATAATCTTTTCAGCTAAAAAGCAAAAATGCACAAAATTGTTATGTGGTAAATGTATAAATCAAACTTACTAACGGCTTCCCCAGTTTTATTTGCATAAAAAGTTGTCACGTGGCGAATCTGCATCTTGGCCCATAATAGTCTATCGCAGCTAACACAAATACCTAACTGTTACGTAACTGCAACGTAATCTGGTGACCAAAGTTTCGTCGTGGGGACGTGGCAACCGGAAAAGTGAAAGACCCCTGTACGTCCCCTCAACGTAACTTTGTGACGTTGCCAGTTAGTAACTGCCACGTCGTGGATCAATAGTTGTATGCTGGTAATCAGTTGGTAATTGTGTATAATTATTTATTTTCTATGGGCAGACATGCAGTAGTTTTACCTAATTTATGTCCTCATTTGCCCAAACTAATGTAAAGGCTGTTCCAACAGCTGTGAATGATAAACACAGACTGGACATGAATTCAGTTGATTTTTTATTTTGAAAAACACACAAATATGAACAGTGAAATACACTCAAATTATTAATAAAAACATAGGATATACTGGGAAATATGAAATATAAAGCATTGAAGACGTTGCGTGCTTAGCATCATTATAATCATACATGCTAAGCTAGCGTAACATTTGCGAGCAGACATTTCAGATAATTCAGGTAAGATACTATAGGAGGTATAAATATTAACAAATGTACTTAAAAGTAGACTGTGGGTAATGTTACTTAACCAGTCTGACGCAGTTGTCAAACTTTTTTGGTATAACTGACGAGAAACGCAGAGAAATGTTGGACGCGACATCTCCTCTCAGCAGCTGATGTCTGCGCGGTTGCCATGGTAACTCCCGCCACCGGGAGTTCAAGTACTTTATTTTATACATTTACAAATCTATTTATTCGTTATAAATCGTAAGACTCAGCTTAGAAAGACAAAAACGTCTGTCAGACGCAGCTGAAGTTAGCTAAAAAAAAGTGCCTCAGACAAACGCGCTGTCCTGATTCAGTATCTGCGGCTAAAGAGATGATGTAGCCTGGTCTGTGTCATTATTTCAACATTATCTTCATAATTAGTTACGAAATAGAAAATTTCACGACTCCGAAAAGTCTATTTTCCTTTCTTGTAAACATCCTGTGCTCGCAGAGCGTCAGTTGTGGAGGCGCGCGCGCTGTATGTCACTATATATATTAAGCTTTTTTAATCACTTCATTAAACCTTCAAATAACAAACAGGCATTGTCATCTTTTCATTGTTAAACACATTAACAATAAATCCAAGCAGCATATATAATAAACGAAATAATACTAATATGAATAAATAAAAACAAACATTAAAATAATAATAGAAGCTAATTATAAGACAAATTTAAATTAGTTTTAAAGCACTCTTCCTTTTCAGATGTTTTATGGATTGAAACAAAATTCATTTTTAAATGACATAAAACAAGGAGAAACTTTAACAAATCTACATTTTTGTATATAAAACAACGTCAACATATTATTGCACAGAAATTCAATCTCTTTGTTTTGCACTATATGTTAAGCAATCGTCCATATTCTGACTTGGTGAAAAGAACATTTTATCTCAAAAGAACTTTCAATCTCGTGTCTGACGTTTAATTACATATAGCAAATTCTGTACATATAAAGAACGTGTAAACGATGGTCATGAAATTACGTGCATGCAGGCGTTACATGCATGTGCAGTTACATTACCAGTAAGTACGGAAGTTACCAATATATTACTAATAGAGGACGTATGTAGGACGTCCTAGGTACAATTACGATGTTACGAGGACATACTGACGACGTTGTCAGTTGGTAATTTCATGGTAATAAAATTACGGGCATGCGACGGTTGCAGTTGTTGCCAGTAAGTCATGAAGTTACCAATATATTACCAATATGGTACGTATCTGGGACGTCCTCGGTAATATGACGACGTTAGGAGGACGTAGTGACGACGTTGTGAGTTGGTCATTTGATGGTAATGAAATTATGGGCATGCGACGTCGTAGTTACGTTGCCATCTGGTAAGTCATAAAATTACCAAAGATTACCAATACATTACGTAACTGTTACGTCGTGTGTTAGCAGGGATGTTATATACTGCTTGCATGTTGCATGGCGTGAATGGATATTTAGTGTTTTGTTTTTTACAAAAACTGCAGAGGAATCTGGACATCACCAAAATAAAGTCAGATGAAGATGCCCATCCCGTGCTTGATAACTCCAGACCCCGAGTCAAGCTGATCCGCAGGACGAGCAGGTTTTTATTATTATTACGTTTGTGTCAGGAAAAACACCATTTACACCTAAACGTAATGTAATGCACACCAAACTTTTTTCAGTAAGATTTAATCTGACTAAATGCGTTGGTGCGCCTGTTTTTTTTTTCCCCCCACATAATTATCTGTTTTAAAGCAGTGGGTAATTCACTCGCTGATTTGCTTAAAGTCTACTTTGCCATTCTGTCGACAAAAATGTTTATGGTTGATTCTATTCAACGCGTTTACTGGTAGCGCAGCAAAAATAGACACTGCAGCTTTTTAAGTAATTTGCGTGCAATGTAATTGCGGTAAATTTAGTTTTACGTTTGACATTCATTAGACATTCGGTTTCACACCGGTTAAAGTCTTTGTGCCTGTTAGCTCTGCAACGTATTTTGGCAAAAAAGATAGGGACCGTCTAAAAAGTTGTCATTTTTTCCTCTTTCCATTTTTCCATTTTTGTGTGCAAACAACCAACTACAGATGTACCAGCAAATATCACTCACATTATGTCTTCTAATGCTATAGATTTTCCTTCAGCAACAATAAAAATTTCATTATAATAATTGTGTTTGAAAAGATGGTTAGGAAATGAAAAAGCATTAACATGTACATACATTGTAATTTGGTAACAAGACAAGTGGAAAATCACCTGTAATCTCCTGAACATAGTCAGTGGCTTCATTTTTCAACTGTTTTTATTTATTTATTTGCCTCAAAATGAACAAGAACTGTGTTGGTGTGTTGGTTTTAAAAATAACATGATTTATTTGAATAGGTTTTGAAAGCATGTATCGACTGCTCCAAAGCAGGTTGGTACATCTTTTTTTGGACCCTACAGAACATACTAGAGCCCATGTCTTGCTGTTTTATTCACCTCTGTTCCTCTGATTTATAGTGTGATAAAGACTCAACAGTGTAACAGTGTTCTACAGGTGTTTAGTGAAAGGAACGGCTAAATTTTCATGTGTTCCTGTTGTGTGACATCTTCATTTAATATAAAACTCCCACAATGTCACAATTCATGTGCATTGATTGATGTTCACAGTCCTGCAGAAATATCACTGTCCATAGTACTGAATCCATCAGATTATATTACATATAGATTATAAATACTCAGAAAGCATGACACATCATCCAGTTCAATAGCTTTTGAAAGGAAGGACCCAGTGATACAGTGAAAGTTGTAAAATCCTTATTTGACTCCCCATGGGGAAGAACATACTACAAGTCTTAAATATGCAGTTATTTACTCTGGATGTTTAATTTCTACCATCACTGTATTCTATGGGGTTTAATGGCACAGCATCCAGTTCAGTAACCTTGGAAAAGAAGGTCACGCCACTATTAAATAAGTTAGAAAATACTGTCGGCGGCACTGCAGTTCTGCAGCTACACATTCTGGTAGAGCAGCATCTGGATGTACTTTTTTAAATCAGTTTGTTTAACGATGAATAATCAACTTCAAAAATTCCACTTATAGCCCGTAAACAGGACATATGCTTCTAATAGATTTTTTAGTTTTTCAAAATTAACTTATAAACTGTGATGTTAATGAAGTCTCCTGCACTGTTGATTTAGAAAAACGGTTTTGAGTGACTTTTTTTTTTTTTTTTTTTTTTTTTTATACATCACAGATTTTTTCAAACACAATGCATCATAAGCAACATAAGCCATGCTGTGCCACTGCATGGATTTACACATGGATTTACATAAAAACCAAACAAAACAAACTCAAGGAACACTTAGAGACAGTGAACATCTTCTCTTAACACAAACACACAAACAACAAAACCATGGTTGGTCTTCCTGTGGGACTGCAAGATTTAGGCACCTGACATGAAACCATCTCTTGCACTTCTCACACTGAACCTAAGAAAGCAGGACACACACAGTAACATTTATTTATTTATTTATTTATTTATTTTTTCTTTTTTTTACCGTTTCCCTTGGTTTAAGAATAATAAATAGAAGCCATTCTAGTGAAATAGATATCGATGACCCAGATACAGGGCTCTACCATGTGGGGAGATTTCCGCACAACGAACAATACTCCTCCCTTGACACTGCAATTATTTGAATGCAAATGTGAAAGATTTTATTAAAGCAAACTTCTAAGTATACAAAATGTACTTTCAAGGTTGTTGTTCATCTGCTTTAAGGATTGTTTGCAATACCTGATGCCTGCAGAATTTCTTCCGCCGTTTTGCTTCTGCAGTGGCACATCCACTCCTTGGTAGGAGTCATGTTGATGCTGTCAGGGATTTGTGGAAATTGCTCCACCACCACCACCATCACCACCACGGGCATCTGGAGTGACAGCAGTAAAATGTTTAGACACAAAGTTTACTTATGGAAAATGTAAGAGCAATGTTTTGATGTATGCACGTGCCAGACACTTTTATCCAAAGCAACTTACAGTCAATTTAAGAGACTGAAATAAAAGCAGTGAGCTTTATCACCAAGCTCTATCGGGTGAGCTACAGAAAAACAATGTAAACCAATATTCTATGACCTGCATTACAAAAACACCACAGCTTGTGCCATCTGCTTGAAATGTGTGTTTGATTTAGCCAGTCTTGTTTTGCATTTTAAAATATTCCCTAGTTTTTAAGAAATAAAAGTAATACATTTTAAGAAATACTTTGAATTGTAGATTTTGACTAATATACCTTCATCACAAAGTTGTGACACAGAATAATAAGAACAGGCCATTTAAATAACAATGTAACGTACCCAAATCTGTAACACGCTTGTCTGGCTTCCTCCATTTCATCAGTGCCACGCTGAGGGTCGATCACAAAGACAGTGTTTGACATGGCAGAAGATGTTCATCACTTTACCTTTCCCACAAATGTGATCGCTTGAGCAATGCAGGAATGCAGGAACAATGGCATCCCACCAGTGGCGCTCTCGAGGATATGCCCGCACAACAGCCACACGTCTTGCCCTAATCCGCAGAGCGAGCTGTTGAAAAAAAAAAAACAGAACAGTTACACAAAAATATAAAAATTAGTTCGAAAAAATATAAAAATCAGAGTTTCAAAACAGTTTCACAACCATGAAGTTTCAAATTCAACCTGTAAAGCAGCTCTAAAAAGCTATACAGCTCACGTCAGTTCAGTGTTGATGCAGTTCAATATCTGTGTAAAGTACAACATTTATGCAACAAAGGCAATTCAGCTGCAAAGCTCCTCTACATAATATCATCATCCAGCTCAGTTCAGATCAAGTTTTGTTCTCATATTACAGCATAAAAAAGCAGTAAAGCAATAGCTAACTTGGCTGTACTGCACTACCTTGGGCAAGCTGATGATAGTACATGTAGGACTGGGCGTTGACACAATTTTCACGATTTGATTTGATCAGAATCAGATATTGATAAACTAGCAATACGATTCAATTGTGATTTTGATTATACTCTACTTTGATTAATTAGGATATAATATTAGTTAGACATATATTAACTAATGCTACAAATTATAAAGGTAACTACAGACATTACGGTAATATTACCCATACAGAAATGTGATATATGGCCATATATGAACATATATATAAAACGATATTTAATATATGTGAACATATATGTACATATTCGTAATATCACTGTTTGAATGAGCCATATATGATAAAGAACATGTACAAACATGTGGAAGACTTTTTTTTTTTTAGTTTTTAGAGTTATGAAACATATAGATCATATAGATAGTCATGAAAGCAGCTAAGAAAAAGCCTCAATTTTTAATGTCATACAATACACACCTCATTGTTATTATTATTATTATTATTATTATTTGTTTATTCTTCTTGGAGGTACACTGACCATGTCTTGAATAACAAAAAAAAAAAAAAAAAAGCAATGCAGAGCATAAGAGGACGGGAAACAACGAAATAAAGTGTTTAATCTTACGCACAAAATGTGTTTTATAATATCATATCGTTTTAAAACGATATTAATGTGCTGTCCCTGCTGAAAAAACCAGCTAAAACCAGCTTAGGCTGGTTAGCTGGTTTTAGCTGGTTTAAGCTGGAAGTAGCTGGTTTTAGCTGGTCTCCCAGCCTGGCCAAGCTGGTCAAGCTGGTCTCCCAGCCTGGCCAAGCTGGTCAAGCTGGTCTCCC
>JAHKKF010476535.1:0-22863 GCA_019740295.1 Labeo calbasu | reverse complement strand
ATATTCAGATCTGGTGACTGTGCAGGCAATGGGAGATGTTCAACTTCACTTTCATGTTCATCAAACCATTTTTTCAAAAGTTTTGTTGTGTGTATTGGAGCATTATCATTCTGATACATGGCATCACCTTCAGGGTACAATGTTTGAACCACTGGGTGTACATAGTCAACCTTCACACTCTGCTCTTACTGGTGGAATGCGCAATCAGTGAAATGTGGCCAGCAGGCTGCGCAAATATAGCCATTAAGCCACCAACACTATATTGGCCAGTGTTTCAGTTTCTTTGTCCAACCCCTGTAAGCACGACACAGCAATCTGCCACTGAGCCCTATCGGTGCTTCAACCCGCAAAATCTACTCTTTTTAGAAGAATGATGATGAATTGTTTTCTTTTGCTTTTGAAATGAAATATGACCCAGGCATGTTCCTGACAAGTGAGAATCATATGATTATGTTTACATTTTCATTATGTTTTGTTTTAGTCACTCTCAAAATATATCACTTTTATTATTATTATTATTATTATAAAAACAACATTCTGTGACATCACTAAACATGTTTATCACACATAAAGGGTCTTCATTTTAAGAATAAACTAAATTAGACCTTTTTGTTTTAAATTGGGATTGCATTATAATTAATGATATTAGCATCACTTTACTGTTATATTTTCATAATTTACGATGAGAAAAAAAAAACATCAAATACAAATAAAATGGTATGTGTACAAGTACAATACATACAATAACTCACTTTCATTTCTAGTGCTCATCCACCATTTTCTCTAGTTCATTTATCCAGTCGTATGAATATTCCTCTTCAAAATCCCTGCAGCCAGGAGAGTAATGTGAGGTTTATAGAAAATAATGGGCTGGGTGGAGATATAAGCACTAACAGAGGGGAAATAAGAGAAACTCACGTGTCTTCATCATCCGAGCGTGGCTCTAGTCTACTGTAGTCTGTGATCGTCTCCTCAGGGCCGTCCACTTTGTCTCCACGCTCTGGGGTCAAACATGAGGACAACATGATCAGATTATGCACAAGCAACTACATGTGTTACACATTCACTTTAAATAAGACAGCATTTGAGCATATTACCAGTTAATATTTAAACATACAGACAGATAAATATATAAAGAAATAGATGAGCTATCTTTATTTAAAATGAATGTTGCAGTGTAGGTAGTGTTATATGATGACATTGCATGCATGCAAATTGAATAAACTTTAGTCTTTCCTGATGTCATATGCCAACAGATCAGTGGTGGATGAAGTATACAAATCAAGTACTTGACTAAAAGTGCAGATACATATTATAAAATATTACTCCAGTAAAAGTACTCCTTTTTCAATTTTACTCGAGTGAAAGTACACAAGTACTAGATTTTTCATGTACTTAAGTAAAAAAGTACTGATAGATTTATTTTGAAATTTTATATAGGCTACTTTAATTTTATATTAGCATATATTTTTTATAATCCTAATGCTCAAAATACCTGGGATTTTCCAAAAATAACCACTATATGGAGTCAAGATATATTTTTGTTGTTGATATGGACTACGTTGAAGAGAGTAATGTAGTAATGTTCACTGTGAATCTTACACTGCCATGTACCTGATTAAAAAAAAAACAGGTTTGACCAGCTAATTTTCACCAGTAAGAAAAAAAAAAGTGTTTTAAAGCTTGCTGTTTTGCAGAACTTCTCAGTTATATATGATATGAAAATAAGGCCTGAAGTTAGGAAAAACATTTTAAGGAAAATATAATTAGATTTTCATAATAATTTTTTTCTTCTCAAACCTTGTCTGTGGTGTAGAAACACCCCTGGCCAAATGCTCCCAGAGGGCATCACTTCCCACTCTGATAATTACTGTAGTTACCATGTTCTAAACATCACATCCTTTCTTTTTCCTTCAGATGTAATCTATCTAGGTGGTTGAATAAAAATATTTGGACTTTATATCTAGAAATGACCTCAACTTAGCACCAGCAAGTTTGTTAGCTAGACAGTTAGCATCAGCTAACAATATTTACTTATTTTCAGTATAGTTATGAATAAACATTCATATCTGTCTACTCGGCTAGTTGATCCAAACAATATAAAAATGTATACTGTGGATGATTTTCATTAATCCTAAAATTCGACATCAGTAACTTACTTTTCGCAGCATTAGCCACGCGTGCCCTGACAAGATCTCCCGGTTCTTACTTGTAAATTCAGTTCACAGGAGACTTGCACTAAACCAGAGCTCTGCAGTGTTTAACTCCAAACAGCTCCAACTCACACCTGGTTGGAAGTTTCTAGTAATCCTGAAGACCTTGATTAGCTGGATCAGGTGTGTTGAATCGTTTGGTGCAATTTGCGAACCAATTTAACAGGAACGGGAGCATGTGATATATTATAAGGAGTAACGATATGTTTTATAAAATTCAGTGATGTAAAAAGTATGATGCTTTGGAATGTAGTAATGTAAAAGTAAAAGTTACTCAAAATAAAACTACTCCAGTAAAGTAGATACTTGAAAAAGGTACTTAAGTACAGTAATGAAATAAAACTACTGCACTGCAACAGACAATATTTATTTACAATATTAAACACTTTCAGAGAGAGAAAAAAAAAATCTTTCCAGCCCCAAACTTTTGAAGGTTAGTGTATGTATGTAATCAGGGTTTGAATTTAACTTTTTCATTCAACAGCCAATTTGGCTACAAAATTATTAAATTACCAGCCATTCATAACATTTACTAGCCAAAAAACAAAACAAAACAAAAAACAAACAAAAAAAACAACACTGAAATAAACTAAAAGTTTGAGGCTGTCCACACTGAATGTGACAAAACGAGCATTGCAAATCATTTTTACTTTGTGTCAGTACATCATAAAAAGAACGAGGCAT
Source organism: Labeo calbasu (assembly GCA_019740295.1). Lineage (NCBI taxonomy): Eukaryota > Metazoa > Chordata > Actinopteri > Cypriniformes > Cyprinidae > Labeo > Labeo calbasu. Next base: position 19,966 of record JAHKKF010476535.1, on the reverse strand, counting down.
GAGTTTACTGTCTGGAATTAGCCGCATCCAGTGTAGACAGCATCACTGATCATAATGGATTCTATTGTATTTTGTTGCGCCACTCATTAGGGATGGACGATATCTTATCATTTGCGATACACCGGTAAAAATTTTCCCCACGATAAGAATTAGTCTTCCTGCGATAATAACGATAAAGTCTACAGTAGCACGTGTGCAATACAGTTTTGCATGTGTATGTTTACAAAACTGTTGTCCAACAAAGATATCATGTACTGACATGCTTTTTCTCTAAATTAACTTCATAACATAGTCAGGAGTTCCAAATAACCTTTTGTGATCAGACGTGGCTTCATATCATGGAATGAGGCAGAAATCATACTATTTTATAGTATCATAAAAGCTATGTCTATTAGCATTGCATTATAAATATACTTTATTCTTATAAAAAAATACCCCAAACTGCTTGAAGAACACAGACGGACCATAAATTGTAGTAGTCGAATGTTTATTGTCAAGTTTCCTCAGTTCAAATTTCTCTATTTGCGTTTTATTCAGCATAACTGGATTACATATGTCTTGAAGCGTTGTCAGTAGTACTTCTGCTATAAAGGATATGTAGAGTTTCTACGCAATTAATTTCAAACTGTATGTAATAAACATTTTTTTAACATCATAGGAGAAATGACTTTGTAAAGGTGCTATTTCTAATAATTAATACAGTCAATAATTCATATTTCTAATACTGCCTTAAAGCAGGCGGTAATTTACGCTGCTCTTGGTAGACTGTGCTGATCATTATGAAAATGATCTGGCTGCGTCTGTGTTCTTTAATGTGGGCATTGTTAGTAAATCACATGCAGAATTTTCCCCTCCCATCGGAGCTTTTATGGAATGGACATTTATCGCACCAGAATTAGGAGGAACATTTCAGCAGGTGATATGAGATGTAGGCCTAAACCTCCTCAGTTTTGAAATGCATACTCCACATGAAATCGTGAAAACTAAGGCAGTGTGTCGTTGTTTAGAATAAAAGCAGCCAGGTACACTGCAATAACACTGGCGAAAGAAAGGAAAGATAGGATTCTCCCATTGGTTTTCATTGCGTTGCGATAGGACTGGAAGTGGCGATACACTGCTTCGCTTACCGGATATAGGAAGTGAGATAAAGGTCCATTGCACTCTAATGCTAATTTGCCCTGTTCAGTAAATCTGTCCCTAAGTGTCTGTTTTATGTCATTCTTATAGTCAATTGTTAACATTACATTAATAACATAAACTCTGTGTCCTGATGTATCTGATGTGTGCAGACTGACCATCTCTACGTATAGTGTATGTCTCAAAGCCATAGCAGAGCTGTGCTTTCTCCAGAACACTCAGGAGTCTCTCAGGTGGATCTTTGTCCCATTGTTTCCTCACTTGTCTTTCCTGGATCTCCACACACTTAGCCTCTACAACACAACCAGAGAATGCAAGAGCTGACTATTCATGTTCAGCCGCTACTCTGAGTTATTGACAAACATTTAATGAATGATCAGGTTTAAATATAACTGATAAATATATTTAAAATCATATTTACTTTGCTTTTTTCATAGGGTTAGACTTACAGGGTTATAAACCAAATGAGGTTTGGTTTACGTTTGTTGCATATACAGTAATTATGCATAATTTACTGTTAATACTATAATAAGTACATATAACATATGTAAAAAGGACACTGTAAAATAAAGTACAACTACCAAGGTACATATTCAATAAACAAGGTAATACCATTGTATATATCTGTAGTACAGTACCTGAAATGAGATCAGCCTGTTCTGCATTTTCCATGCTACCCGTGGAAATGATGTCAGCATTTCCTAGGACTCCCAGCACAGTATTACAAGTTCCGACTACCCACTTCTTACGAGAAGCTGGGTCATCAATGCTATTGTTTTCCACAGGGGACTGCTCTACTCGCAAAGGTCCTGAACACAAATGAATAAATTACTTAATGAAATAGGTTTTAACTAAAATTAAGAGTTAATTAATGTATAGCTGATCCGAACTAGTGACCTTCAGTGGTAGTTGTGGTCACTAAACTCTTCTGTTCTAAAAACATGGCCACTTTCTCTCCTTTCTCTCTCCTCCAGCGATGTGTTTGTTCTCGCACCAGTTCCTTATGCTTCACAAAAAAAAAAAAAAAAAAAGAACAGAGAGAAATAAAAAGCTGCTGTAATATAATTTTCAAACTAATTTAAACGTCGGTCAGTAACAAATAAGAGTGTCCATGACAAAGTAAAGTCTAGTTTAACCATGTGTGCCACAGTTTAACCACAAGTTCTTTAGGGATTAGGGATGTACTATCAGCCGATAATGGCTTTAAATGTAAATATCAGCATCAGCCCGATATGAAAAATTATGCCGGTACATATATTTATATATATATATATATATTTATATATATATACACATATATATATATATATATATACACATATATATATATATATATATATATATATATAGTATGATCAAAGAAGGCTGTCAAAAGAAGTCTGCATTGTTTATCCATTTGATCTTTCATTCCAAAAAATTTCATTTCATTTGCTAGACACTACTGGAACTTCAAACGGGACTGGGTTCTATGATCAGATGAAACTAAAACAAGAGCTTTTTGACATGAACACTCGAGATGGGTTTGATGCACACAGGGATAAAAAAGCACCCCATGTGTACAATGAAATATACTACTGTTTCTTAAATGTTGTGGGCCTATTTTTCTGCCAGACATCCTGGATATCTCGTTCACACAGATGGCTTTTAACAAATACGAACAGATAAAATATGAAAAATTCACTGTCTCTGCTAGAAATCTTATAATGGGCCATGGTTTGATCCTTCAACAGGACAATGATCCATAAGCAAACATCAAAATCAAAACAAAAATGGGTCACTGAGAACAAAACCAAACTTCTGCCATGGCCAACCCAGTTCCCTGACCTGAACCCTATATAGAAAATGAGAGGGGTGAACTGAAGAGGACAAGCACCAACATGAACCTGGAAATCTGAAGGGTCTGGAGAGATTCTGTATGAAGGAATGGTCTCTGATCTCTTGTCAGATGTTCTCTAAACTTATCAGGCATTATAGATGAAGACTCAGAGCTGTTATCTTGGCAAAACAAGGTTGCAAACGTATTGAATAAAAGGGCATGATAAATTGTGGCCAGTGTGTATTACAGAAAAACATTTTCATAATGAGAAATCATCACAGACTATTAAATTCTTATTCTACAATGAAAGGTTAGATTTTTTTTACATTTTTAAAATAAAAGATCAAAAGCATTAATGATACAGGTTTATTTTCACAGACTTCTTTGATCATATTTATCAAGGGTATAAATACTTTTGAACACAACTGTGTATATTCTGTCCTTGATGTGTGTTGCATCTATGCAACACTGACAGATAGTTAACAGAAGCGCACTAAGCGCCTCCCATGTGGGAATGCGTGAGGAGGATTTAAGACCCATGTACAACCTCTTCACGTTAGGCTCTCAAGAGTCAGCTAGCACAATTTCCAGCTCCTTACAGGCTCCTACAAAATTGGTCCCACAGTCAGAACGGATTTGTTTTGCAGGCAAAAAACCATCTGAAGGCGTTTATAAATCCATGCAGTCATTCAGCTTGATGCGTTTTGTGTGTGGTCATACAAGTGAAAAGAACAGCCCATCTTTTGCTTTGAGCTTGTCCTCTTCGTGGGTGCCTTGTGACAACTGTCCACGGTCCATCTTCTGCTCAGTTACTTTCCCGTGAAACTTGTTGCATATGACACACTTGTTGATAAGCTTCCTGACACCCACAATCCAAAACCCTGCATTGTGGATAGCGGATTCAGTGAACATGCGACCCTGATGTTTGACTCGATCATGGTAATGCTCCACAAGTAATCTTGCAACATGACTGCGGCTTGGAATAATCGAAGGAAACTTCTCATTAAGATTGAGTGTTGTGGTATTGTGATGATCATTCACCTTGTAAGCCTGGACAATGTGCATGAGGGAAGCTATTGCTTTGACTAGAGACCTCCAAGAAGAGAATCGCTCAAAGCGTTGGCATCTGAGGTAAAAACCATCAGTGGATAGAGTGGTGAACAAGAGAACGAAAGTCTATGTCTGAGTCTGGCTCAAGGAGATCAAACCTCTCCTCCTCCTCTGATGGACTTTATTCAGCTTGTAACAGGAAAGCAGAGTCCTGTAAGCCAAGTGGTGGTGCTCAACAGATCTGCTGGTACAGAGCGGGTGGCATGGTTTGCAGGGTTATGCTTATATAGAGATATAATGCCACTGTGTTGGGCTTGACATCTTCCTGATACTCTGCAGTCTACTGGTAACATATAAACACCCCCCCCCCCCAAAAAAAAACATCTTGTCTGGTTATAGATATATGCCAGGACAACTCTGCTATCCGTGTAAATCTCCACAGCATTTATAGAAAGGTCCAGCTAATCCATAATTGTCTCTGCTAACTCTGCAGCTTAGACCGAAGCTCCCAATTCCAATTTGGGAATTGTATAAGCAGCTTGTGAAGTCAATTTTGCCTTCCCTAGGACGAACCCAGTGTGACATGCACCTTCTTCACTGATGACACGAAGACATGCCACTGCTGCTATCGCTCTGACAGAAGCATATGAGAAAACATGTAGTCCCTTTCTCAGAGCTGGAGAGGGTATTATTGACATACAGTCTTGTAATCTCTAGCTCTTTGAGAACTTATAAAGATTTCCTCCATGCCTCCCATGCTTCTTCTTTATCTTCAGGGAGAGGAGAGTCCCAGTCAAGAGCTTCACTTGAGAGTTCTCTTAACAGGAATTTCCCTTTGGTGATGACAGGGGTAACAAACCCAAGTGGGTTGAAAAAACTGTTTACAGCAGCAAGTATCCCTCTGAGAGTAAAAGGTTTCTTGATATCTATTACCTGAAAGGTGAATGTGTGTCTCTTCACATCCCAGCTAAGTCAGAGACTACACTGGATAGGAGTAGAGTCAACATCAAAGTTGAGATCTTTGAACCCTTTCGCATGATCTTCAACCGGGAATGCGTTCATTACTTTTTTGCTATTAGAGGCAAACTTATGCAGTCTCAGATTCGAAGTGGCTAGCGTCTCCTTAGTTCGTGTCAGCAGGTCAATGGCTTCTGCAGCTGTAGGCTTCGACAGAAGTCCATCATCAACACAGAACTCTCTCTTTACAAAGTGTTTGACATCTGAACCATACTCTTTTTCACCATACGCTGCTGCACGTCAGAGTCCATAAACACTACAGGAGATGGACTATTTCCGAATATGTGCACCCTCATGCAGTGTTTGATGATCTCTTTGCTGGTGTTGTTATCCTTAAACCAGAAAAAACAAAGGAAGTCTCTATCTTCCTCTTTCAAAACAAAGCTGTGAAACATGTGTTCGATGTCCACAGTTACAGTGACCAGCTCCCTTCTGAAATCTAGTAAGACACCTAAGAGGCTATTATTTAAGTCTGGACCAAAGAGAAGAACGTCGTTCAAGGAGATACTGAACAAAGAAGACAACTCTGATTTGACCAGGTTTCTGCGGGTGGTACACCCCAAAAACAGTTAAATACCAACATTCTTGACCTTTACAAAGAGTAGGGACTACTTCAGCATGGTCACGATCAAAGATGTTCTACATGAAAATAACAAAATAAGACTTCATCTGAGGTTTCGACGGACAATCCAACTTTGTTATCATCATATGACCGCTCATAAATAGGATCCCCTATGGCATTATAATTGAAGACGAGGGTGTTGCATGCCAGAGAAATCTCAGGCGGAGGTTTAATGTCAAACTTCTCTTTGACTCTGAGTTTATTGGGACACAGAGGGAGTAGAGATGGACGTTTATTATCAGGTACATGAGTATGGTAGGTACTAAGTGATGCAGACCTGTGTACAGATCCCAAGCAGACATCCTACTATGACCCAGTCTGGTCTAGCCTTTGTGCATAGGGTGCATTACTAGGTCCGTTATGTTGCTCCCGTACTTTATGGACTTAAAGAATGTCAAAAAGGATGCCAAAAAAACAAGAATTGGAATGCAATGGGTGATGGGCTTTAGATGAGTATGCCAGCATGCTGCATCATGGGTTGATATCTTATCCCTGTCATCCAGCATATTGTTGCATTCAATCAGAGTTGGCAATTTCACTTTCATTGCTCCATCTAAAGGCTCTATAACGAAACGTGTGGCTCTTCTCCCCAGCATCTCTGTCACACCAGCACAGGTATGCAAGGTTTATGCTGAGCATACCATAACCACAGACCTCAGTACACTTGAGGTTGAGCTACATCTATCCCTTTCTCTCCGCCTTGCTCGGGTAAGGTTAAAGATGGCGGTCCTGGGTGAAGTGCTGTGAGCCTCACTACCACATTTCTTACATTTAACAGATGCTTTACAGTCTCTGTACAGATGAGCACTAGTAGCACAACACCTGTAACAAACCCTTTCTCTTTAAGAAGGTCTTACACTCATCTAAAGGTTTACTCCTAAAACCTCTGCAACGTTTGAGAGGGTGTGGCTTCTAATGAATCGGACAGGTTTTATCCACATCCTCCAATTCACCACTTGAGCTGCATGTCTGAGTCGCAGCGGTGCCTGATAAGACTTATGTCTTGTGAGTATAGACTGGACTTTTTTTTTTACTTGTTTCTTTATTACCTGCTCCAGCTTCAACACATTATGCATTCCGTAAGACAGCAAAACTTGGATTGTTGCACATTCGTGCTTCTTCATGATTATGGTACAAGATAATCCTATTTAAATTAATGTGATAAACCAATGAAGTCAAAAGCAATCTGCGGCAAAGGTGGAACAAAAAAGCGCTAGTCAAAGCGCGCCATTCGGACAGTTTATCCGCTCGGACCACAGTTCAAACGGCGGCACGGCGAGAACTTACTAGAATAGATGCATTCATTTACTCCAGAGTCTCGGTTACTAAACAGCGCCAGTGTGAAGCCCTTGAATTCAGTGAAGAACACAAATGACTCGGTTTAAAACCAGATGAAACGGCGCTGACAAACATAAAAAGTGTAAAGAATTTAAGAAACATATTTGTCATATTCTGACCATAAAGAATATTTTAAAGCTGTTTTTAGCCGTCTGGTTTTTACAACTTTCACATTGTAGCAAAAATCTGCCTTTAAACTTGAAATAACTAAAAATTTGACATTTATCATGATAATTATCGATTTCGACTGATACAAAAAAAAAATTAGCGTGATAAATTTTTGGGCATGTCGCCCAACCCTAATTAAAGATAACACTTTCCTCAGCAGACATTCAAACTAATGTTTCATTGTGAATATGAGATTGAGCTGAAGAATGCTGTATCAGATGCAGGTAATCACACTCACTCAGTCCATCTCTCTCTCATAATACTCTACATAATACAGTGAGCTTTTAATAAAGTAATACAATAAGCTTTCATTTAAGCAACTCATTGTTCCTTTGTTACTAGTTCTAAGTGATGTTTTCAAATTAGTAATGGAGGCTTGGGCTCAGCTGTTCAACTGTGAAACTGAGATTTGAATCTGTGGCGGAAGAAAGTAGTTCTGCACAAAAGAGGGTTTTTAAAGACACTCCGTTGATGTTTCTTATGTATTTACACACTTGTGCCGTTTCGTATGTTTTATATTCTTTTCCCCTCCATATTTTTGCCTTTAGGCTGTATCTGTGACAGTATCACATGACTTTATTTTTTTAGGGCTGTCAAACGATTGTGATTAATCGCATACAAAATAAAAGTTTGAGTTTCCCTAATATGTGTGTGTGTGCTGTGTACTTATTATGTATATATAAATTCATGAAACACATTTATGTATATATTTAAGAAATATAGGTATATGTATTTATTATAATTTTTATATAATTTATATTATATATAAACAAAAATATTTTGTACATAACATATTTCTCTTAAATATATACATTAATTTGTGTGTATTTATATATACACAATAATTACAAACAGTACACACACACATTTTTTTCAAAATAATAAAATACTATGTGCCAAAATAATAATGTATCATAGTAAAGTACAATAGTAAAGTATGCATTAGGAAAGGAAAGGAAAGGAAAGGAAAGGAAAGGAAAGGAAAGGAAAGGAAAGGAAAGGAAAGGAAAGGAAAGTACGTGTGGCCAAGTATGGTGACCCATACTCGGAATTTGTGCTCTGCATTTAACCCATCCAAGTGCACACACACAGTAGTGAGTAGTGAACAAACACACGCACACACACCATGAACACACACCCGGAGCAGTGGGCAGCCATATTGCTATCGCTGCAGCACCCGGGGAGCAGTTGGGGGTTCGGTGCCTTGCTCAGTCGTGGTATTGAGGGTGGTAAAAGCACTGGTTATTCACTTCCCCCACCTTCAATCCCTGCCACACCTGGGACTCGAACCTGCAACCTTTCGGTTACAAGCCCAACTATATAACTTCCTATATAATCATTATATAACTTCCAAGAATGAATAAACAAAAATAAAATTTAATTTAAAAAAGGGTAATAATAGAGAATTTTTATTGAAGTCACTGTACATATAAACTGTATTCTAATGTATTATTTTAATGATTTAATGTAAAAAAAATAATAATAATAAAAATACAGTGTATCCGGAAAGTATTCACAGCACTTCACTTATTTCACATTTTGTTATGTTACAGACTTATTACAAAATTAAATTCATTATTTTCCTCAAAATTCTACAAACAATATCGCATAAGGACAACGTGAAAGAAGTTTGTTTGAAACCTTTCCAAAAAATTTAAAATAAATAAAAAAAAAAATAAATAATAAAAAAAAAAATATCACATGTACATAAATATTCACAGCCTTTGCCAATGACACTCAAAATTGAGCTCAGGTGCATCCTGTTTACACTGATCATCCTTGACAATTTGTATGGAGTCCACCTGTGGTAAATTCAGTTAACTGGATATGATTTGGAAAGGCACACAACTGTCTATATAAGGTCCCACAGTTAACAGTGCACGTCAGAGCACAAACCAAATCATGAAGTGATTGTCTGTAGACCTCCGAAACAGGATTGTATCAAGGCACAGATCTGGGGACGGGTACATTTCTGCAGCATTAAAGGTCCCAATGAGCACAATGGCCTTCATCATCCGTACATGGAAAAAGTTTGGAATCACCAGGACTTTTCCTAAAGCGGGTCACCTGGCCAAACTAAGCGATCAGGGGAGCAGGGCATTAGTCAAACAGGTGACCAAGAACCGGATAGTCACTCTGAAAGAGCTCCAGCGTTTTTCTGTGGAGAGAGGAGAACCTTCCAGAAAAACAACCTTCTCTGCAGCACTCCACCAATTAGACCTGTATTGTAGAATGGCCAGACGGAAGCCACTTCTCAATTAAAGGCACATGACAGCCCGCCTGCAGTTTGCCAAAAAGGCACCTGAAGGACTCTCTGACCATGCAGGGCAGGAACACACGTACACATAGACGAGACTGGACGACAAACACTGAACTGAATCCAACTTATAAAGACAGGTGAGGGGGAGGCAGAGATCTAGAGGTCCGTGGTGGAGCCGGATCGACAAAGGACTGAGGTGGAGCTGGAGGGAGGGAGGAGCCCAATGGAGCCGGTGGGACGGAGCGACGAGGTGCAGCTGGAGGAGTGGAGGTGATGGCGGGACGACGACCGACCAAGGCGGAGCCGGAGGGACGAGGAAGCCCGGTGGAGCTGGTGGGCCGACGGGCCGACGGTGGAGACAAGGGAGCCAGGGCAGAGCCGCTGGGTTGGAAGGCTGAGGCGGAGTCCAGGACTCGGAGGTTGGAGGTGGAGACAAGGGTTCCTCCAGCCACAATGCCGATGGAAACTGGCAGACCCGTGGTGAACCCACCGCACAGATGGTGGGCTGAGGGTGTGCAGAGGGGCTGTCAGGAGACAGAGGTGGTGTGGCTGAGGAAGGCATAAGTGGATGAGGCAAGAGAGGGAGGGTGGGTGGGAAATCCAGGCAGGCAGACAGGTCAGTGCAGACAGAGACTTCAGGGTAAACTATCCATTTGTCTCAGTTCCAGTTTTTGCTCACCCTTATGGGAACCCATCCAACCTGATGGAGCTTGAAAGATGCAGTGGGCGGGGCCTCATCGGTCACGCTGGGCCTTGGCTCAGGCAGGACACCAGCACCCACTCCAGAAAGGCGGCGAGGCTCTCTCGAGGACCTTCCCTGGACAGCTGCGCTCGTGTGGTTTGAATTGAAATTGAACATCTCTGGAGAGATCTGAAAATGGCTGTGCACCGACACTCCCCCTCCAACCTGATGGAGCTTGAAAGGTCCTGCAAAGACAAACTGCCCAAAAAAAAGGTGTGCCAAGTTTGTAGCATCATACTCAAAAAAACTTGAGGCTGTAATTGGTGCCAAAGGTGATTCAACAACGTATTAACGCAAAGATTGTGAATACTTATATCCACGTGATTCCACCCCCACCCCATTTTGGAATTAGGTTGTAACATAACAAAATGTGGAAAAAGTGAAGCGCTGTGAATACTTTCCAGATGCACTGTAAATAAATCTAAACAAATATGATCTTAAGATCAAATTCCTCCTACATTCCTTCATCAAATATTGACATGCTTGGTCAAGTTTTTAAAACAATTTAATTGAGGAATGAGCTGATGTACCTCTGGCATCAGGTGTTTAAGCAGCAGTCGAGACACACGGTGAGAGTTGAGGATTGTGTGTACTGAGGGTCTGTCTCTAGGGTTAGTTTTGAACATATGCTTGATGAGGTAGTGCAGCTCATAGGAGAAGTGACTGGGTAAAGGTGTATACGCCCCACGACACACCTTCAGGATCAGACTTTTCCAGCTACGTGACTGAAACTAATGAAAGGAAGCATGAAGGTAAAAGAAGACAAGAATCAGGAACAGCCAAAACACACAGTAACAGCAGTGCAACTAAAACATTTTACATTATTTGATGTAAAAGCCATGGTTACTATACAATTTGAGGATGTTAAAAGAAAAATACCGGGTGTTGGAGTGTGCAAAGTTCATACAAGACACAGCCCAGAGACCAGACGTCACTGTAATACACATCCATATTAGTGCAAATGTAATCTAAAATGTAAAGCTGGTGTCAAACTGAGGGAATTACTGAAATATCAAGAAAACTGTACCTTTTATTATTGTAAGGTCTGTTGTCCCATATTTCTGGAGACACATAATATGGAGTGCCCACATAGGTCTGAGCGTATGCTTTTGCACTTGCAGAAATAATATAAAATTACTCAAATGTAAACATCAGAAGGTCCCACTTCATTACAGGTGGCCTTAACTACTATGTACTACATCAAAAACTAAGCACAATGTGCTTCTTGTGTTCATATTGTATTGCAAAACACTTGTGTTGCTATAGAGGTGGGATACAGAAGGTTAGGGACAGGTTTGGTAATATGGGTACATTTAAGGGTGGGTTAAGGCTTAAGAGATGGGATAACAGTGTAATTAGATAAATTAATTACAGATATAATTGTATGCAGGTATTTTAAAATATAATATTTAAAATATAATGTAAAAACGTAACTGCAGTGTATCAAATAATTAATTTAAATGTAAGTACAGTTAAGGCCACCTAATATAAAGTGGGACCCATCAAAATGAAGTGACAAAAATTTCAAACAAAATTACTAACTACCTGTTTAGAGAACAAGCTGATCCAAAATCCCCCACCTTCACAGTTCCACTGTCTGTCAAGAAAATATTCTGCAATGAAAACGAGAAGGAAACTAGCACCAATTTATATCCATTGAATAAAATCTTCCGTTACCATTAATTCACAAGAGGTTCTAGGGTGATGTTTTTACTTGAGTGACAACCTTCTACTCGAGTGACAACTTTTAACTAAACATTTTGAGAGCAAAGACCAAAATCAGATATCAAGTCTTGTAAATATGTAGAAATCAGGGCCCGTATTCACAAAACATCTTACGGCTAAAAGTAGCTTATAACTTGCCAATTTAGAAAAAATCTTAAAAATAATGGGTGTGTCAGTCCTAAATTTAGGACTCCTAAATATTTGCTCTAAGAGTATTCCAAAAGGCGTTTTAGCACTAAACCTAGCTCCTTAATCTGAAATGTAAGAAGTAGTGAAGAGGACTCCTAAGTCACTAAGACCAAATCCCAACTATCCCAAAATGGCAATCTGCCTTTGAACTTAAACATTTTAGAAACACTCTGCATTTATCTGCACACATATGTTTTCCCCTGCAGCATTTTTGGTTTTGGAGATTGGTATCAACTCCAAATTTTCCTTTGATTATATCCTTGTTGTCATTAACACATTGGGCAAGAAGTAACAGCTGTACTTGCATCACATTTGGTTTTCTTTTACGTTTGCATATCTTACTATCAGCCACGATTATTCTATTCTGTTAATAAAAAGGCTGTTTATATGCATATTTTGCCATATTCAAATAAAGATTTAAAAATAAAAAATGTTGCCACATTCAAATAAAGATTTTAAAATACAGGCTAAGTATCACTAATTAAACAACTATGTGTTCAGTCTAAATGTCAGACTCTTACATGCCTGCTTTGCGTAAACAATTATTGAATATGCATAAACAGCCTTTTAATTAACAGAGTAGAATAATTATGGTTGATAGTAGGGCTAGGCAATATGTCAAAAAATTAAAATCCCGAGTGTAAACATTTCTAACGTTTCTTGCAGCGTCGCATGGATGAAACGGCATTATAAAATGCGGCACTTGAGTTAAAAGATGTTCACTCCCATCTCCTTTTATGTTTTTCCTATTCCGTTGCCCGCGTCTGATCTTTGTCGACACAAAAGCGCATTCTGTGTGACGTTTCTTGATATTTACCTATTTGAAGATAAAAATAAATTAAATCAGTTTATTATTTATGCTAACAATAATAATAAAGAAAATATTTTAAAATATTGGCATGTGTCCTTCAAATATAGTGTTGCTTTAAAAGGGTCAAGTGAAAAATGAGTGGATTCTGGCTAACTTAAACACTTCTGATTGGTCATTGCACATCACTGTTCATAGAAAGTGATAAATATTCACAGGAGTGTTTAAAAGCAGCCGCCAGTATTGTTATGTTTTTAAAATTTCTGTATCGATGTGGTACGGAAGTACTAATAGCCTACTTTTGACAATAATCTAAATCATTAGTTAACAAGTTACTGAATTACTGAAATATTTCTTTTAAAGTTGAACATTAGATAGAAGGTTTGTAAACACATCAATGTTCAAACTGTCAAAAGTAAGTAGCGATGCACCAATTTTGATTTTTTTCACGGCCAATTCCGATTTCTTAATATTTTTTTTAAGCAAGACAAGATAGAATGAAAATAGGAGTAAATAAATAAGATGTTTTTGCTCTATTTCAAGGGCAAACTTTCTGTAGTCATTTAAAATTAGAGGTAACCACTGCATTTTAATCAATATCCAGTAGGGCTGGACAATAATTCAATATCAATACATTTGCCGATTAAAAAAAAACTATAACGACGATATAGTTTCTGATATTTCAATATACATTACTAGTGTTTACCATACATTGATTTATTTGTGGCGGTTGACTTCTTTAAATAAACATGAGGTTAGAGAAACAAAATCAAAACGCATTGTTGGTGTTTTAAAATGAATGTATCTTTGAAGAGAAGCGACTGTCTTCAGAAAAATTTCACTGGCATTTTTATTTTATCTGATAAATTATATTTTATCTGGCGTTCATGATCACAGCGGTGCTTTGTGTCCAAAAGCGCCTCTTACTGGCAGATTATGAATTTGGTATTTTCAATAACCCTGTGCCCAGCATCATATGTTTGCTATTGCTCACACTTTTTTTTCTTTTTTTTTGTTTTCTACAGATTTTTTTCATATTCTTAATCTAGGCTGAAGCACTTTTGTTTCAGTCTATAAGAATAATTAGCCTATGTTATACTGTAGTTTAGTTAATTATATTAATATTAATAAGGTAAGTCTTAAAGTTATGTTTATTTGACAGTGATTTCACATTTCTTGTTTGTATGAAGGCTAAATGCAAATAAAAGTTTCATTTATTTGTACCATTTGTTTGTAAAATATTATATAGTTTTATAGAAGGAGGTTTCATAGACTTGGCAAATTAATTTTTATAATAATAAATATTGTTCAGTTACATGACTGGCCAGTTACGATTTATGGCAGTTCGAACATTTTCTACTACACTGTAAAAAATTATTACACAGTTTAGTTGTTTCAATTAACAAACGTTTTGCGGCACTCTGAAGCCTCAATCCACGCAGTTCCACAGTATTTTTAATATAAATATTATATTCTCCCATGCGGTACTGAGCTGAACTTATATGGAGAATGATAAATATACAGTTTTGTATGTATTATTTGAGGCCAGTGCTGCATTAGAGAGAGACAACAGAGTTCAAAGAGAGTTCTCGCGATGGAGAGGGACGAACAACTGTATGGATTTAGAACGGCGGAATAAAAAAAAAAGAACTTATGAACGATTAAAATTAGGGGGAGAAAAAACAAGATTACTACTCAAACTGACATTTTTATGCATGTTATAAGAGAAACGAATAAGCAGCTCCCTCAGAGTTCGTTCGAAGCGCGTATATTTGAAATTGCTGAGACAAACCGGTACAAACTATTCTCTTAGTTATTAAAGTGCCTCACCGAACAAATATATTATAAAACTATAGGTTTTTGAATAGCAATAAAGGCATATATCTTGTATAAACAGCCCTGCGATAAGGATTGTCGAAAATGTGTAAAATTAGCGTTTTTGTGTTCCAATTTCCTGTGTGATGTAATTTAAAAGCCTTTTCTGGATTGTAAAATAGGGTTTTGGTAATTGAAACGTAAACTTGCAATGACATTTGGCTTTCTCTGTCAAGACTTATTTAGTTTTATTTATAGTGTTGTTTTAACATGTTTCTGTATTTTTCATGTTTGTGATATTCTGGAATGACTGAAGATCAGCACAGAATTCAACGATCTTGTGGATGGACCTCAGCAAGTCCTTTTGCAGTTGTATTCATCAGTGCTATGCAGACAAGGGAATGACTATCACATTGTAGAGCTTGGATGAAGTTGTAAGAAAATGTATTTATTTAGTGCACATATTAACTGGAGTCTGTGACTGTTAATATTATAAGGCATATTATAGTTGTGGGTGACCAAATTGAACACCATCGATCTGCAGTGATGTGTTTTCTGGTAATAGAAGAAATCTTGGTTTTCAGCGGTTGTAACACACAAGTTTTCGAAATGGTACATAGTACTTGCTGTATGTCATGATACACGGTAAATTCACAATACTAAAAAAGCCAAAAAGTTGATAGTTCATCCTAAGATGAAAATTTGCAAGGTGTAGGTGTCTGTTGTTTTCCTTCAGTAGAAGATATTTAGCTGAAATTGTGGTCCTTAGTGACTTATAAAATTTAGATCAGTTGCTATTAAGGGTGTAACGGTATGTGTATTCGTACCAAACAGTTCACAAGGAAATTCCAAATGGAAGTTATCATCCCAATGCCATACTCCCTTTAAAGGGAAGAGCCCTTGGAGTTTGGACTTTGGAGCGAGTGGGGAATGTGTGTGCCATTATGTAGACATTTGCAATGCACTTGGCAAAGTGAGCAACGTAATTTCCTCATTATCTTCAGCTGGCATGTTTCCGTGACAATGCAGCATGGTGTCCGTCAGCAGATGTCGCTGTTTATTTTTATTGTTGTTAGCATTACAGTTGCAAATAAACATACATTTTATGTTTTACAATATAATATATAAAAACTAATATATATATATATATATATATATATATATATAAATCTTTTTAAAATATAAAATGTATGTTTATTTGCAACTGTAATGCTAACAACAATAAAAAGACATTTTCTATGCCATTAAAACAGCAACTTATTTTTTATTTAAATTGCTATTGTCATTTTTAATGTCATTTTATATTAGAATTTAAAAATGTATTTTAGTTTTCAGTCCTTGATGCACGTTCACGAGAGTACCACGACGCATGTGTTTGCATTCCTCTGCTTGTAAACAAGGCGCAGCGCAGCGCATGCATGTTCTACGTCAGATTGCCGGCGTCAGCAGCACCACACACGTGACGCGATACTCTCATGAATGCGTGGCCAATACTCATAATATAAGTAAATATTTATTTACTAAAATGGTTTTGTATGTAAAATCTAACATTAAAGTGACAGTACTTTGAATATAGTCTTTGTAAAAATATGAAGCAAAACGTGAAAATGTGCCAAGAAAAAAATTAAACAACTGGTATTTTCAGCATCGGCTATAGCAGCAGTAGAATTTTGGCCACTAGTCTCACACATCTCTAATGGCTACAATGTCAGATAAACAATGGAAGAACTGAGAGTTCACACCATCCAAATGAACCAAACTCTAACATCAACCGAACCTGGTGCACACCAAAAGTGCTAGTGTTGAGGCACCCTTATATTCTGGAAATTAAAGTATTTGTTGCAGTTGGTCTGCACTGTAAAAAAAAAAAAAGTGTAAAAATACAGTACAAAATACTGTAATAATTTGAAGAAATTTTCCATATTTGGTTTTTACAGGTGTTTTTCCGTATTTTTGAATTACACTTTGCATCTTGGGAACAAGAACCTTGGTGGCTTATCGGCACGATAACAGTGAAGAGAAGACGTGGAGAGTTTCTCGGTCAAAGTTTCATTTTAATGTCAGCTTTCGAATTTGGGAAACCCGTTTTTACTCTTCATGGTAAATTATATGTCGTTAAATGTCACATAAATTGTTAACGTAATATTAACTTGCTGTCTGGCTTGTTTGGCAAATGAACTTTGGAGCCGTCGCACTCAACATTCTCTGCATATCGTCACACATCTTCCTTGTGGAGTTTTTTTTTGCCAAATGATGTAAGTTTAGACCAGGGGTGCTCAACCCTGGTCCTGGAGATCGAATTTCCTGCAGAGTTCAGCTCCAACCCTGACCAAACACAACTGAACCAGCTAATTAGGATCTGAAGGAGCACTTGATAATTACAGACAGGTGTGTTTAATGGACAAATGCACACAACATTATGTCAAAATGACCGCTGTGTTTCTTTCGTTTTCTTTTCTAATGACAGGACGTGATTGCTGCTGTACTGTGAATCTCAAGCACACCTGCATTCTTATCATGCGTTTGTATTCTGTTTTATTAACAGTTTTATTTAACATTAGTGTTTAGCATTGGAAAGAAAATAGTTATTGAGTCATTTATTCTGTTGAATTTCACAACAATGTGAAGTTGGTTGCTGTCTGATGCGTCGGATACCTGTTTACACAGCCACTTCACATACAACATGCTAGTAACATTACCAAATTGATTGGATTGATTACTTTTGCATGTTATCATCCTTGTGTGTATAAGGTGTGTTCAAACTGCTTGTCATTATGTATATGGTCATTTTGCAATTTCTTTTTTGTTTAAGGTGATGGGCAGTTCAAGATTGCTGTCGTTCAAAAAGTTAATGACCACTGTTGCGGTTGTGAGCTACAAATACCCAGAGCAGACAGCACTTACATTGGAATTCATACAGAAGTAAGCAACATGTATGCTATAAAGTTTGTATAAAGCATTTGGATGTGTTGCTGTTATAAATGTATAGAAAGCATTTGGATGTGTTGCTGTTTATTTAGTTGAAAATAATAAAGTATATTGTAAGACACAGATGATCTGACAAGCTCATATGACAGATGCAAATGGAGACTACAGACCAATTTCGAGTAGACGTCACAGTGACGTCACTTGCAGCTGTGCGTGCATAGTGGTCGCAGAAAAACACTGGTAGCAAGTGGAGGTAAACAGGTAAACTCCAAGGAATAAGAGAAAAAAAATATGTTTGTGCCTTTTGATGTCAAAATCAGAATGCAAATAATTTTTATACAATACTGTAGTCAAAGACGCCATTTGAAGCTAAATGCAGACGTTTAAACGGACATACTATGGATGAAAACTTCTATGATTACTCTACTTTTAAAGCATAAATTTGATTTAAACAATAGGTCTACATAATATTCACATATGCTGTTCATAGGGTATGTACTGTATTAGCCCTACCGTTACAGCATGACATATTATTTAAACCTATTACTATTAACATTTTACCGAACTTTTTTTTTTTTATTTTATCTCACAATTCTGACTTTTTTTCCTCGCAAATGCAAGTTTATATCTACTAATTCTGACTTTATAACTCGATTTAACAAAACTAATGAGTTTGTTAATTCTGAGGGGAAAAAAGCCAGAAGTGTGGGATATAAGTTGTTTTTCCTCTAGATTTGTGGGATATAATCTTGGAATTGCGAAAATAAAGTCAGGACTTTGAAATATAAAATCAAATTTACCTTTTTTATTCTTTTATTCCATGGCTCCATAGACTCCAGCATCCCGAATGTTTACAAACAGATAATTGGTCTATTGGAAATGTAAGTTAAGCAATTTATAAACAAATGTTTTAATTGGCAAGTATTAGGATTAGCAGTTCATATAATTAACTTAAAATACTGTATGATTGCTTTTCCATTTCCAACCTGCATGTTACTCTGTAGTTCAATTTCATTTATTTCATTTTTGTCATATCCATTTCTGTTAGAATTTTCCTGTGAATAAATCCTAAATAAGGGTTGAGATGAAGGCAACCAAGTGGGTTTGTATTCTGTTTTATTAATAGTTTTTATTAATAGTCACTGAGTCATTTATTCTGTTGACCTTTACAACAATGTGAAGTTGTTTGCTGAACACACCTTCAAAGGTGTTCAAAGGTGCTTGTTATTATGTATATGGTCATTCTGTAATGTCTTTTTGTTTAAGGTGATGGGCAATTCAAGACTGCTGTCGTTCGAGAAGTTAATGAACACACCTTCTCTCCTGTTGCGGTTGTGAGCTACAAATACCCAGAGCAGGT
The DNA here is from genome assembly GCA_019740295.1 of Labeo calbasu. Taxonomy (NCBI): domain Eukaryota; kingdom Metazoa; phylum Chordata; class Actinopteri; order Cypriniformes; family Cyprinidae; genus Labeo; species Labeo calbasu. The sequence continues at coordinate 991 of JAHKKF010476535.1, read as the reverse complement.
GGCACTTACACTGGAATTTATACAGAAGTAAGCAACACGTATGTTATGAAATGTGTATGAAGCATTTGGTCGTGTTGCTGTTTATTTAGTTGAAAATAATGAAGTATATTGTAAGACAGTTGATCTGACAAGCTCATATGACAGATGCAAATGGAGACTATTGGAAATGTAAGTTAAGCAATGTGTAAACAATTGGAAAGTATTATGGATTGCAGTTGATTTAATAAACTTAAAATACTGTATGACTACTTTTCCACTCCAACCTGCATATTACTCTGTAGTTCAGTTTAATTAATTTCATTTTTTTTTCATATCCATTTCTTTTCGAATTTTCCTGTGAAGAAATCCTGAACGAGGTTTGAGATGAAGGCAACCAAGTGGCCACGCATTCCTCCAAGACTCTTGCTTGAACAATTTTGAAATTCCATGTAATATTTGAGTTTTTTTTTTTTTTTAATTTAAAAAAATGACACTTGTATTAAATATGCAGATAAATGGGAAATAATACATCCCTTTATAATGAACTTCAAAATTCTAAAAAATTCCAAATACCCAGATTTCATTAAAAATACTCTTTATTTGTGTTCTAAAGATGAATGAATACGGGTTTGGAATAGTATGAGGGTGAGTAATTGACAGAATTCCCTTTTTTGTGTGAACTATCCCTCTAAACAATATTGTTATTCTCTTATAAGAAAAAAAGTTCTGAACCTTGACTGTTTTACAGTTTGAAGTTTACATTTTGTAACCACTATTTAGTGCAACACCAGTATTGTACAGGTGCTCATGTTTTCTTTTTTTAATTCTGTCTGTCGCTGTTTAAAGCTAAACTGTCTTTTACAATACAGGCATTTTTTGGTGTTTGACACATTGTTACATAAATTGATTGATTATATATATATACACTACCGTTCAAAAGTTTGGGATCAGTAAGACTTGTCATGTTTTTTAAAGAAGTCTTTTCTGCTCATCTACGGCTGCATTTATTTGA
>JAHKKF010476528.1:0-12565 GCA_019740295.1 Labeo calbasu | reverse complement strand
AAAAAAATGGTTAAAAGTTAACTATTAAAAAGAACAGCTGAACATAAGTTCGGAAATAAAATATATTGTCTATATTGTTACTGCCTTAAGTTATTATTTTAGAATAAATGTAAAATGCTTAAAAACACTAACTTGATGAGATTCATACATGGCCTTAATAAATATAATATTAAATATATTGTTAATGTAAAATTAATAGATTTTTTTTTCTTTTTCTTTTCTTTTTTTGATAGTGTAAGTAATGTTTATTTAACCAAGAAAATGTGATGGGGACATTCATTTACATTTGATTTAAATAATTAAGGACTTTGCCTCCTCATTTCAGAACACCACCGCACACCATTGGTTTTCATGTTGGGAGTTTCAGTTTTGAAGTATGCTTGTCAGGTGACCTGAGATCATTTGTGCATGCTTTACAATATATGCTGCATAATTTATCTGAATAATGTGTATTGCTTTACATTTTGGACAGTCTGAATGACAATTTCGGACTGTTAGGCTAATTTTTTCCTAGTCCTTGCATGAAAAACGCCAAGTGTCAAACGCCCTAATATGCAAAAATGAAATGTAATAAATGTTATTAAGATGTTTTAACCTCTGGTGTCTGTTGTATAAGGTGTTGATGAATTACAAATATATTCATAACACCATCACTCTATTTCTATCCAGGTTCTGACAAACAGGCCACAAAAAGCCCCAGTACTGAACTTGTGACACTTACATCAGTCAAGAGCTGCAAACATCACCTAGATTGTCTACCAGGTGACTTTTCCCACATGCATTAATACAATGAGCCCCATATTGTATCTGTTCTCTTTGTAATTTGAGTAATTATAATATAATATACACTACCATTCAGAAGATTTTTAATAATACTTTTATTCAGCAGGAACATGTTCAATTGATTAAAAGTGACAGTAAATACATTTATAATGACACTAAATATTTCTATTTCAAATAAACGTGGTTCCTTTTACCTTCCTTTTAATCAAATAATATTTATTGAACACCAGTTCATCATATTAGAATGAAGGATCATGTGACACTGAAGCGTGGAGTAATGATGCTGAAAATTCAGCTTTGTCATCACAGGAATAAATTACGTTTTAGAATATATTTAAACAGAAAAGAGTTATTTTAAATTGTAATAATATTTCACAATATTACTGTAATTTTGATTGAATAAATTCAGCCTTGGTGAACATGAGACTTCTTTCAAAAACATTAAAAATTTTACAGAACAGTACTAGAATTCAAAGTAATTTAATTAAGTCAAATAAATGATGACACCATTTTTACCTCTTTTTCTCAGGGTCTTGCTGCAATCTCAGAAAACAGGTATGTGAGCTTCACAACCGCGGCCTCAACAACAAGTGCTATGATAGCTGCATGTGTGAAGAAGGTGAGAGAAATTTATTTATTTTTTTTTGTGGGGCTGTTTATTACTTATGCTGACAAAGTAGAAGCCATATTTAAATTGTTCCTTCCCTGTTTTCACAGGGCTTCGGTGCTATGCTAAATTACACAGGCATTACCGCATCACACGCAAAAAGGGACAATGTGTTGATCCTGAGGGGATAAGCTTAAACCGTGGCATGTTTATTATTGTTTAAATGAGGCAGGAGAATTTGTGATAATTTTTCTTTTCTAAATGCATGTGATTTCATTTTCCGCTGTGTTGGAAAATTTTATATTCACCCTTATTCATATTTATGTGTATCCTTTGAGTGCTTTTTTGGATATAATTGTTTCTGAAATTTGTAAAACAGCAATATTTAGCAGGAGAACATATTATGTATAGTTGCAAGGCCAGTTTATTCAAATGAATGAAAATTAAGATTCAGAGTCATGCCACTGCGGAACATAAAATCTGTAACAGCGTTATTGCATGTAGACATAAGTCATTTGTATTTTGTGTTCATGTGGTTGAGTGTTGCAACAGTACACAATGGAACAGTAGTAAATAGATGGACTTAAGCATGCAACACACTCTAAGGTTGCGACTGCAACATCTGCCGGGTCCCCAGCCTTCAATCAGACGAACAGCTTCGGAATGGACACACAAAGAAGGACACAAGGGAGATCTCCATTTCACATTATTAAACCATTAAATCTTCCTTTCAGCTCAAATCTGAATTACTCTACAACTACATTATGCTACGCAGAAATAATGCTTCTCATCATGCTCATTGAGAGCCATGCTTTTGTTAATATAGGAGAAATATTGTGCTTGCTGATTTGACACTGGCAGTATGTTTTGTAGTATCCACCACCAGCATCACCATCTAAATTCCAGATATTACAGCTGTAGATTCATATTTAAATATTCATTTTATTAAGTATACGTGGGTTGTTGATTAAAAATAAGACCATTTTTCCACATCTTGAGTGAATCAACATTTTTACAGCCTTTAACTGCATTGCGTTTAATTACTTCTGTTAAAAAAAACGCATTGTGTAAAAAAATAGGCTAATAATAATCATTTTTAACAGCTTGGCGCAACTGGTTTGTTTGTAAGGAAACAATAACGTAAGTTTATGCAATTTGTATGGTTTTAAATAATATATTAAACATGGGTGTCGCTAGGCCATTTTTAGGGGGGCTGTATTTTGCGATTAGCTCCATAAACTGTACAAGAATTTGTGACAGTTCCCTTTAAATTTCATAAGAAAGTTATTGTTGAATTTAAGTGCTACAACCTTGTGAGGAAATGGCAGGGGCAGACAGGCCCAGACAATAGGGGGACAGAGTAAAGCTACACAGGACCTAAAATTTCCCCTTTTATTACCCCCGAACATCTTGTATGTAACATAAGTGTGTAGGGGGGTGTACAGTGAGTGGTCAGTGAAAATATGTTTTGATATATGTTCTTCACAGAAAATGAGCCAAGGCCAATAAGTATGAGTTTGAAAAAAATAATTAATTGTATCATTTTTCTTTTGACAAAAAGTAAAAACGGGTCCCACAGACCCGACCATACAAGGGTTAAGGAAATAGGGTTGTACTAGAAATGCAAACCGTAATTTTGTATATATATTATAATACCCTCATTGGGGGCTGAGCCCCCCTAAAATGAAAATCCTAAAATCGCCCCTGATATTAAATATTAATATTATTACAATGTGTAGAATTTATTATAATGCCAGTAATTATTATCATTATTTCTTTTCTATATTTTCTTCGTTTTTAGAAAGCTTGAAATGATTCAGGTTTTCAAAATACTGCTACTTCTGCTACTAATAAGAACTGAATAATTAAATCTCTTAAAATTAAATTCGCACATCGGGATAAATGAATTCATAACTACAGTTCAATGAGCGTGAAAAAGCTGTCAAACCAATTAGTAAGCGAGCCAGCGTGAGCTTTGAAGTCACGCGAGATTTCTCGGCGAGATCTTGCTGTTTTCAACATGGCAGGCAGCAAGTTGGTGCTAGAAGGGAGGATAAGTATTATTAGCTTTATCTCAGGACTGGGCGTCCTCGTAATACCTTTACTTGTAAAATTCGGCTCTCACATTGACTGGATATTCGATTACCTCACGGATGTGAAGGGGAAAATAGCCATCGCGGCGTATATCACAGTTATCAATGGCTTCCTGCTAATCATTTACAAGGGACCTTTATACAAGGTAAGTCTCAGAGAGACAGTCTGAATCGGATGTGTGATGTACAGATAGAGCTCATGTGTAATTACTGCGTAACGGAACCACTGTCTAGTGCTACATTCATGTTTTAAATGAGTAAAGATATATCTAGATGTGTAGTTGCAAAGGCTACAGGACTCTATCATTAGTAATGTCCTGTGTGGAAGTATAATCCTATTACATTAGCACTCTAATGGGATCTCGTACAGGTTTCTCTGTCAGTATAAATAGGCTCTCCAAGAAGACAGCTTACTGTGTGTGTGGGGGTTTGCAGAAACAGGAACTGACTCACAATTTCCTGCCTTCTTGCTTAATCAGGTGGCTGTTCGAGCCTGCTTTCTTGGATTTGCCTTTGGATGTGGTCTCATTTTAAGTTTTGCAGATACAACATGGACACACTTTGGCTGGTAATTCAACTTTTGTCTATATGAGGTTCATTTACACATTTAATGTACATGTAAGGACTGAAAACAAGTATGTGTGGTATTAGAAGTGAATGAATTTTGCTAGATAATGTCACTCTGTATTGACTTTTGTTTTGTTCCACTAGGTACATGTGTTCGCTGTCATTTTTTCACTACTCTGAGTACCTGGTTACTGCCATCATCAATCCACGCAGTCTGTCTCTAGACTCCTTCCTGCTCAACCATAGCGTTGAGTACACAGTAGCAGCTGTTTCCTCCTGGATAGAGTTTACTGTGGAAAAGCTCCTTATTCCAGGTTTGATACAATCTAGATCAGTGATTCATTTTTCACTATTTTTTTTTTCATCCAAGAAAATATGTTATGTTTTTTGTGGTAAATATTTCAGGATTTCTCTCCATATAGTGGACTTCAGTGGTGTCCGTAAGTTTGAACTTCCAAAATGCAGTTTAAAAGCAGCTTCAAAGGGCTCTGAACGATCCCAGCCGAGGAAGAAGGGTCTTATCTAGCGAAACGATTGTTTTTTTTCTAAAAAAATTTACAATTTGTATACTTTTTAACCTCAAATGCTTGTGTTGTGTAGCTCTGCGTGAACTCTGTGTATTTCGGTTCATTTAAGGTCGGGTATGTCAAAGAACTCCCATCTCATTTTCTTCTCCAACTTCAAAATCGTCCTACATCGCTGTTTTACCTTTTTTTGTAAAGAACGTTTGATTTTTCTTTGCACGTTCACTTTGTAAACACTGGGTCGGTACTTCTAAGGCGATGTAGGACAATTTTATTGGAGGAGAAAATGAGATGGGAGTTTTTTTGACCTACCCTAGTTCACATGCGCATCACAGAGAACAGACCAGACGAGCATTTGAGTTTAAAAAGTATATAAATTTTACTTTTTTTTTTTTTTTTAGAAAATAACCAATCATTTATCTTGATAAGACCCTTTTTCCTCGGCTGGGATCGTTAGGAGCCCTTTGAAGCTGCATTTAAACTGCATTTTGGAAGTTCAAACTTGCGGGCACCATAGTCCACTATATAGAGAGAAACTCTAAAATGTTTTCCTCAAAAAACATAATTTCTTTACGACTGAGGAAACAAAGTCGTGAACATCTTGGATGACAAGTGGGTGAGTAGATTAACTGTAAATCTTCGTTAATTGAATTTCACTGTTTTTTCTTCTCTACAGAGATAAAGCAGATGAACTGGCTCTGTTTGGTGGGTCTGCTGATGGTTTTCTGTGGGGAGGGTCTGCGCAAAGCTGCCATGTTGACGGCAGGATCCAACTTTAACCACATAGTGCAGAATGAGAAGGCCCAGAGCCACGTGCTGGTCACCACTGGAGTTTACGCTCTCTTCAGACATCCTTCCTATGTGGGCTGGTTTTACTGGAGCATTGGCACTCAGGTACTTTACACTCAGTGCCGCAGATTGATGATGCATCATGAATTCACTCTATAGTGAATTTCACAGTACATATTACTCTAAAGCAACTTAAATAATATTTTACATCCAAAATAAAAGTTTTATTATGACCCTGGACCACAAAACCTGTCATAAGGGTCAATTTTTTGAAATTGAGATTTCTGCATCACCTGAAAGCTGATAAATAGGCTTTATATAGATGTGTGGTTTGTTAGGATAGGACAATATTTGGCCGAAATACACTATTTGAAAATCTGGAATTTGAGGGTGCAAAAAATTAAAATATTGAGAAAATCACCTTTAAAGTTGATGAGGAAGTTCTTAGCAATGCGTATTACTAATAATACATTTATGGTAGGAAATTTTCAAAATATCTTCATGGAACATGATCTTCACTTAATATCCTTATGATTTTTGTCATAAAAGAAAAAATGATAATTTTGTCCCATACAATTTATCTTCTATTGTTACAAATATACCTGTGCTACTACTTAAGACTGGTTTTGTGGTCCAGGGTCACATATGTATATATAAATACATACATATATTTATATAATTAATATTAAGATAGATTTATATTATATATAATATATTGTATACTGTATGTGTGTTTATATATACACATAAATAATAATACTACATATAATACCAATAGTAATTATTGTTGTTATAATTTGTTTTATTTTTATTTTTTTGTGTGTCCCTAAAATTCACACTACCAAAAGATTTGTGTTCACCAAGGCTCTATTTATTTGCTAATAATACAGTAAAAGCACTAATATTGTGAAATATTGTTACAGTTTAAAATAACTGTTTACAACTTAAATAAATTTTAAAATGTAATTTATTTCTGAGATGCAAAGCTGAATTTTTAGTAGCCATTACTCCAGTCTTCAATGCCACATGATATTCATGATATTCATACTCTAATATGATGGTCTGGTGCTGATCTGATGCTTATCAATGTTTAAAAATGTTTTTGCTGCATAATATTTTTGTGGATACATTTTTTTTAAATTCCTTAATTAACAGAAAGTTTAAAAGAACACCTTTACTGTTACGTTTGATAAATTGAATGCACTCCTCTTGAATAAAAGTATTTCTTGAAATCATACATTGAATGTAGTGTTTTCACAAAAATATGAAGCAGAAAACATGTTTTTTAACATTAACAATAATAGGAAATGTTTCTTGAGCAGCAAATTAGCATATTAGATGATTTATGAAAGAATGGCTAGTGAAAATTAAAAAGTCAAATAGAAAAACATATTTTCAAATGTAACATTTTACAATATTATTTTTTTTTTTATCAAATAAATACAGGCATAAGATAATTTAAAAACAAACAAACATAAAAATCCTAATTTTTCCAAATTTTTGACTGGCAGTGTAGTAGTCTAAAATATATGTTTTGTTGGTAATACTTTACAATAAGGTTCATCAGTTAACTAGTTTATTTAATATGAACTAAGCATTTATTAATCTTAGTTAACGTTAATTTCAGCATTTACTAATGCATTATTAAAATCACTAGCTGTGTTTGTTAACATTAGTTAGTGCACTGTAAACTGACATGAACAAACAATGAACGACTGTATTTTTTATTAACTAACATTAAGAAAGATTAATAAGTGGTGTAATGTATTGTTCATTCTTCATTTATGTTAGTTAATACATCAACTAATGTTAACAAATGACACTAAAATGTTACCATTTTGTCTTTGTTTTATTTTAAAACTGCATTCTTGCTTCTCCTTTTCCCCCAGATAATGCTGTGCAACCCCATATGTATACTGGGATATACGATCGCCAGCTGGCGCTTCTTTCGAGAACGCATTGAGGAAGAGGAGATCTCTCTCATTCATTTCTTTGGCGAGGACTACATTGAGTACAAGAAGAAGGTCTTCACTGGCTTGCCCTTCATCTCAGGGATCAGGGTTAACTCCTAAAGCCGTACCGCATCGAACGGAGGAAATAGCCTGAAAGTGCACACCTGGACACCTCTGACTGGCACTCTGAGCGAGCTAGTTGCCTGGTGGCATCATGTCGCGCCCCCTTGAGGGGCGGCACAGATATATGAGGTGGCAGCACAGTAAAACTGACCCGCTGATCTGCTCTGAGACACATTGGTCTGCTCTGAGCAGGGTGGAGCTTCCACCCTCAACACCATCAGAGATACTAGTACACAAACACCACATCCCTCAGCATCTGTCTTGTCTCCTGCACTTCCATCACATTTCTGTTCTACCCGTTTAGTCATGTGTCACGTATCCTCACATTTTGCGCCATGTAATTTCATACATTTTTTAAATCCCCTGGTTTTGTGCTTTATCAGTAGATTTTTAAATCTCTTGATGTGTTTTTATTCAAACAGGCTTTAAATTGGACTTAGGATATATTTATTGCAGTGGCCATTTTTGTGTAAAGAGGAGTTTATTACGCCGGCGCCGAATCTTAATTCCGCCGGTCAAAACAGGGCCAACAAATTCTAAACCTAATTTCACGACAATCTCTAAATATCTGTGATTTGTTAATGCTGTTGGACAATTTTAATATTCTGATTAGAGAAATAAACACTTGTGATAAATCGCAGGCTTAATTCCTCTTTTGATTATTTGTTCAGTCCTGCAGTCGTACGTCCTGTCATCTAACTCTTGTCAAATGCATTAGTCTCTTTCGTCTTCACTCCCACACTCGCTCATTACCATATCCATGTCTTGTCACTTTCCTTCACACTTGCATGAAAATTCAACAAAAAAAATCTGTTTCTACGAAGGTGGGATTCAGAGGGCCGAACGCCGGAGGGGTTATGCTGTATCCAAAGTCTTAATCTTTCCGATTTTACATTTCTGGGAGGAAGGCTCCACTCTCCTCCTGGCATGATGTAGCTTATATAGACATTGGGTAAAGAATAGGAATTTCTTGCACACTTTTAACCAATGACGAGCACTATAATATGCGTACAGGTAATGAACACATGCAATAGGTTTTTATGATGTAAGAGTTGCACTACGTTTGTGCAAAAAGCTAATGGGAGAGGACCGCCCTACCTCTTGGATGATAACTTGTACCGCTTACATTATTAACATCTTCAGCAAAATGTAACAAACCTTTAAAATAAACACTGAATATAATATTTATTTGACATTACTGTGATTCCCTAAAATGCAACCACTGTAAACTAGTTTCTTTTCATTTACGCTTTGGTAAATTAGATTTACGCAAGTGCGTGCTTATTTTTTGGGGTGACAGAGGTTTGTAGGATTTTATATTGGTATCTCTTTGCGATTGGCTGTATCGATGGCGTTCTTCTGCTTGTTTGGCCTGTAGTAGTCTTTGTTCTTGGGATTGGTCTCTTCTGATAGGCTGTTTAGAGTCCAGTTGTCCTCAGTGTTACAGGACAGCTCATTACTGTATCGGCGAAGCATGGAATAGCCATTAATACTTAATAATTAATAACTGAGTGTAAGTGAACAATATACTTCTGAGAAATTGCTGGGAGCTCACCTGGGCTGTGTGTCTGTAGCGGACGTGCTGTCCTCATACAGCTTCAGCATGATCTCTGTGCGATCATCTTTTAGTTCTTTAGGCTCCTTCAGCCTGTTAAAGATCAAATCAGACTGAAAAAATCATGTAAAAGCCCTAATGAGAGTATATATATACAAGTCAAAAGTTTTTGAACAGTAAGATTTTTAATGTTTTTTAAAGAAATCTCTCCTGCTCACCAAGCCTGCATTTATTTGATCCATAGTACAGCAAAAATAGTACAATTTTAAAATATTTTTACTATTTAAAATAACTGTTTTCTATTTGAATGCATTTTAAAATGTAGTTTATTCCTGTGATTTCAAAGCTGAATTTTTAGCATTATTACTCCAGTCACATGATCCTTCAGAAATCATTCCAATATGCCAATTTGCCAAAAAAAACATGTATTATTATTATTATTATGCTGAAAAACAGCTGAGGAAATTTCTTTGATGAATGGAAAGTTCAGAAGAACAGCATTTATCTGAAATAGAAGTCTTTTGTAACATTATAAATATCTTTATCATCACTTTTGGCCAATTAAAAGCATCCTTGCTGAATAAAAGTATTAATTTCTATAATTTCTTATAGAAATTAGTATATTAGAATGATTTCTAAAGGATCATGCGACACTAAATTGTCAGCATCATTACTCCAGTCTGCAGTGTCACTTCGGAAATTTCTTCGGAAATCATTCTAATATGCTGATTTGCTGTTAAGAAACTATTATTATTATTATTGTTATTATTATTATCATTAGTATTTAAAACAGTTGAGTACATTTTTTTTCATGATCCTTTGTTGAATATAAAGGTCCAAACATCAGCATTTATCTGAAATAAAAAGCTTTTGTAACATTATGCACTACACTATTCAAAACTTGGAGTCCGTTTAATTTTATTTATTTATTTTTTTGGGAAAGAAATGATAGAAATATGAACTTTTATTTAGCAAGGATGCTTTAAATTGATCAAAATTGATAATAAAGACATTTATAATGTTACCAAAGATTTCTATTTCAGATAAATGTTCTTTTGAACTTTCTATTCATTAAAGAAACCTGAAAAATCATATTTAGCTGTTTTCAATATTATAATAATAAATGTTTTTGAACAGCCAGTCGGAATATTAGAATGATTTCCAAAGGATCATGTGGAGTAATAATGCTAAAAATTCAGCTTTAAAATCGCAGGAATAAATTACATTTTAAAGTATATTCAAATAGAAAGCAGTTATTTTAAATAGTAAAAATATTTCAAAATGGTACTGTTTTTGCTGTACTTTGGATCAAATAAATGCAAGGTTGGTGAGCAAAAGAAACTTATTTAAAAAACATTACAAATCTTACTGTCCAAAAACTTTTGACTGGTAGTGTATATAGAGTATGGGTGAGTCCAAAATCAGCTTGGCAAATGTCATAAATGAATATGTATAAATGAAGTGAATGATACATCAAGATCTCCAGTACCTGGGTTCCAGACGCTCTTTCACTTTTGCTATGGAGTGAATGTAGGGGCCTATTTGTCTGGAGATAGTGGTCAAATAGGTGTTCTCCTGTTTTAACTGAAGTAGGTCATGAAGTTGAGCTAAAAATTAAAAATAAAGTAACACCAACAAGAATCACTAAATTCGGTAGCTCAGATATAACTGCAGTGAGAAGATGAATCTTATGCATTTATATACTTACCTTCATAAATCTCCTGTTCATTTGCCACCCTTTGTAATGTCTCCTCCCAAATCTTAGAACAAAATTAATTGCACAATGACATTTCCTTCTTACTTCCTCCTAATGTCAATACTGGCACGTGTGGGTGTCTCACCTCCTCGAATATGGCCCGCATGAGCTCGACCGAAGAGTATTCTGATGAGATCTGTTTGTCCACCTGAACAGACCTCTCCAAAATCTCATTCATGGTGTCAGGTTTGGTGAGGGAATGGTGCTTGGTCAGGTCTCTGTGAATCTCCTGCACCTGGTCTTTGAGCTTTTGGATTTCTGTCTGTAAAGTCTAGTGGAACAGACATAGAAAATTGGTCAGTTGCAGTACGATATTTCTTAAAAGGATAGTTCACCCAAAAATAAAAATTACCCCATGATCTATTCACCCTCAAGCCATCCTAGGTGTATATGACTTTCTTCTTTCAGACAAATACAATCAAAGCTATACTAAAAAATGTCCTGGCTCTTCCAAGCTTTATAATGGCAGTGAACGGCTGTTCAGATTTTGAAGCCCAAAAAAGTGCATAAATCCATGATAAAAGTACTCCACCTGGCTTCAGGGTGTTAATAAAGGCCTTCTGAAATGAATCGATGTGTTTGTGTAAGAAAAATATTCAGATTTAAAACTTCATAAACCGTAGCTTCCGCTAACTGTCGTACATGCACATACGAGTGGATAAATATGAATATTTTTCACATATTTCACAAACGCTTCTGAAGGCCTTTTTTAACCCGAGAGCTATGTGGAGTACGTTTTATGATGGGTGGATGCACTTTATTGAACTTCACAATCTCACCACCTATTTACTGCCATTATAAAGCTTGGAGAAGCCAGAACATTTTTTAATATAACTCTGATCTGATAATTTCCTTGTAAGAACACTAGCCTGGAAAATGGCTAAAAATAAATGGACTAAACTATAATTGGACTAAACCGTAGAATTGCACAAGAAACTCACCCTATAGCTGTTCTCGTAGTTGCAGCAGTGCTCCATAAAGGGCGTCTCTCCACCTTCCGCCAGCAGGACCTTGGTGCTGATGTAACGGTGTGAAGTTGGTCTGTGCACCACCGAGGAGCACAGTGACATGTCACTCATGGCTGGAGAGTGACACTGCACTGACAGAGATGATGGCATCCTACAGGAAGATAATACAAAGATTCATTTTATTTGTTTAATGTACTTTTTTAATAAGCATATTTAGTATGCTTGCATAAACACACTCACAGTCCACTGGCGTTTCCCAGACCTAAAGCCACATTCCCTGTAGTGGACACTGAACGCCTCTGCCCCAACAGCAATAGCGGCTCCAGGCATCGAGCAAACTCGGAGCGATATTCTGTGTTTATCTGCATGGATGGATTACAGATATCACTGACTTATTTAAAGAGATAGTTCACCCAAAAATAAAAATTCTGTCATTAATTATTCACCCTCATTCCATTCCAAGCTCTTAAAGGGGTCATCGGATGCTAAGTTCACTTTTACATGCTGTTTGAACATTAATGTGTGTTGGCAGTGTATGTACAAATCTACCCTATAATGATAAAAATCCATGCAGTGGTTTTTAATTAATCTGTAAGAATAATATCCCCTTTTTCAAATCGAGCCATTCTCAGATACCTGTTGTTGTGGCGTCACACCGACAGAGACCGCTTCCACAATAGTTGATTGACATAAGCGTCTTACCTCAGATCAGCTGTAACAGTCCGACCTCCATTGTTTCAATGCCAGAGCAAGTTAGACAAGAATATCTCCGATTGAGCGATTGAGGTGTTGCGTTGCTGGATGTAATAATGAACATAGTGGTCGTCATTTACTCCCGACATCTGAGC
>JAHKKF010476523.1:0-18125 GCA_019740295.1 Labeo calbasu | reverse complement strand
GGGGTGTTAGCTGTGGATGTTGTCGGTATTAGTTCCTGTACGTGTGGAGCCGAGAACTGGCTGCTGATAGTTGTAGTTTTGTCAGTAAAGAATGTGGCTGTTATAGAAGTGGTGGGAGGTGGTGTGGGAGGGCAGAGGAGCGAATTGAATGTTTTGAAGAGGTTACGTGTGTCTGGAGCATTGTTGATCTTGATGTTGAAGTATGAGGATTTGGCAGTATGGACTTGAGCAGAGAAGGATGAAAGCAAAGACTGGTACATACTCAAGTCAGATGGATCTTTGGCAGAGCTGAAGGGCAGACTGTAGTGATTGTTTCCTCCTAAGTGACTTTGTCCGTTGATATATCTTCATCTGTATGCTATTTATGCAACCATAAGCGTAACAGAAGAGCGGACCATCAGATTGAGTACATTTAATTAGAATATGGACACACCAAGGTTACGCCTCCTCCTATGCTCTGAAAACTGTAATTTGCTATGGTATTTTGGCTGTATGCTTCTCCATTGCGGCATATCATTAGCAGCCATCATTAGCAGCCGAAGCACCCATCAATCTCATCCAGGAACCAGAGCCGGATACCATCAAAGCCTCGGAGTCTACTCATGCTAATCAGTTCTCCCCAAAGCAAGGAGCGAACCTAGATCTGATAGATCTGTGGTTTGTGGATCCAGTTCCACCCAAGTCCCCACCATTGATTCCTTATCTTCTTTGCTGGTCCCGTCCGGATATTTGGATGATACTTTCTTGTCTGGAGATCTTCTGCATATGTTTCTACCTGACTCCCTGGTTCCATCTCCTCTGCTGGTTACGGCCAGTCACTTGGATCATTCGTCTAGCTCCTCGGATCTGCCTCCACCACTAGCTCCGTGGGGTTCGTCAGCTTCGCCTCTGGCTTCCGATAACCTGGTGCCCCTCGGGCATCCAGGCCCATATCTCCACCTTGGCCTGTCTGCCCTTCAGCTCTGCCTTGGTTCTGCATTCCCTGATCTCCACAGTGGCCCATCTGTCCTGGTACTCCTCTGGGCTCTCTCGTCCCTCTGGCTCAACTCGGTCGGTCGGTGTTCAGCCTCCGACACAAATTTCTGGGTCTCTGGCTGTGCCTTGACCCTTCACCCCTTCGGCTCCACTGAGCTCCTCCCTTCCTCCAGTTTGCCCGTTGTCCTCACTCACTCCATCATCGCCCCAGTCAGCCAAGTCCCCTTCTCCGCCTCTGTCACACAAGCCAGCAGCTCCACCTTTGGCTTTCAGGCCTTTGATGACGCTGTAGTCCGTCGGCCTCTTTCCACCATGGTGAGTCACCCTATGATCTCATGAACTTAACGGACATGCACATGTGGTGACAAGACCACAAATGGACATTAAGTATACCATTTGGGACAACTCTGCAGAGTTCAGCTTTAACACTAATCAAACACATTTGAACCAGCTAACCAACCAACTAACCAGCTAGCTGGTGTTCAGGATTACTTGAAAATAATACGCAGGTGTAAAGTTGGGAGGTAGAATGGGAAATTAAGTCTGCAGGAAGGAAACCCTCCAGGAGCAAGGCTGCCTACCCCTGCCTCAATTAATATCATTTAAAACAATTTATTACAAATTTATTGTAATAATCGTCATGATTATTAGATTAAATTGTCAGCCCTATATTTATCATTATGGTTATTCTTTGTACCCATAACCTTATACAAACCAACATGAATGGGGGGTTATTTAAATATATTAAGGCAGTCTTCTTCAAGTGTTGGGGAAGGTTACTTCCCAAGATGCAAACTCATAATTTTAATACTGGATTATGAAATGTAGTTGACTGGAAAAGAAACCCTGTTTGTTAGCATTCCCATTCATATCATTAGTTGCTTGTTTGGCATAGTAATTATGTAACATTCATGCTGCAGTTGAGTTCTAGTTTTCTTTGAGCCAGTCATCTGAGTTACAGTGCCATGTGACTAATTGCTTATGAAAAATAATTTCTGACAATGTGGCTTTTGTATGCCACCAAATAAGATAATTTCTTATTTCGTAGCGCCAGCTGTCAAAAATGTTGGAGAAAGTGGGATTGTCTGGGGTTTTTGTTGGATCCAGAGTCAGCAACTTGTACAGAGTGATTGACACTGTGAACCAAAACGATGTGCACATTACTTTGCATTGCCATTGAATACTCTCTGTAGAATTCATCCTACAGCAAGATAATGACCCAAAACTTACCTCCAGGCTATAGCAAGACTACCTCAGAAGACTTGAGGGCCTCAAATCATGGAATGGACAGTAGAGTCTTCAGACTTAAATCCCATGGAGCTGGATGAACTGGATAGAAAGGTTAAAGCAAAGCAACCTAGAAATGAAATTCTGCAACAGTCAATTCCAGTTGATCCAGCCAAAAATTTGGATTAGATTTTGTTAACCAATGACTGCATGATTGCCAGTTGTTTATATTCAAATGATATGGTAGCATGGTTTAATGATTGAGGTAGTTTCGTATTTCATGTGTTTATATATCATGCAATTTTATAAAAAACACTTTCTCATTTGGGATAATAAACCAACACTCAACTGAAGTAATAAACTCACATATATTAACAAGAGAGATTAAAAGTGGCACAGTTTCTGGCCTTCTGGACTCTAGTCTAGTAGGTAGATGGCTCCGTTCTCTAATGGCCTCCTGCTGCCCGTGTCCTTGAGTTGACACTAAATCCAGTAGTACTGCTCCAAGAGGGACCAGGATGAATCACTCTGAATTACTCTTCAAGTAATTGCAGAGAAGAGTTAAAGGGTTGAAATAGAGGTTGAAGTAGAAAGAGAGACGATCTGTCTTAGCAAATGGGATTTCTGCCCCCTGCATGTCCAAAGACTGTAGAGCTAAAATAACAGCATAACTTTTATTAACTCAGCCATATGACATCTTGAGTAATACTACTTACCCTCTTTGTGCCAAATCCTCTTTTATTTGCTCTGACGGACTGGAGGACCAGTGGCATTGAGGGTGAAAAAAAGGAGCTTTGGTGTGGTGGAGGATGCGGTGGTGTTTATAGACATGTCATTTATGATGGCACCCTCATATCTGGAGATTAAAGCAGAAAGCAGTCTGAGTGGCAGACACTTTGTGTTTCGTATTAGGAAGAGGAAGGAGGGGTGTAAGGTGGCTTTTGAATAGATATGGCTGATTGTCCTCCATGAGAGGGTTGTCTAGTCTGGTGTCCTTGAAAGGGTTTCGAGGTTAAGGGTTTCAATGCTAACATCTCTATTTCAGAATAACTGTCTTTTCATCTGCAGTGGCATGCAAACGTTTGGGAACCCCTTGCAGAATATGTGAAAATGTGAAAATTTTAACAAAATAAGAGAGATCATACAAATGCATGTCATTTTTTTAGTACTGTCCTGAGTAAGATATTGTACATAAAAAATGTTTACATATAGTCCACAAGTCAAACAAATTGCTGAAATTATTAAAATAACCCCCCTTCAAAAGTTTGGGAACCCTTGGTTCTTAATACTGTTTGTGGTTACCTGGATGAGCTACGACTGTTTTTTTTTTTGTGATGGTTGTTCATGAGTGCCTTGTTTGTTCTGAACAGTTAAACTGAGCACTGTTTAGAAAAATCCTTTAGGTCCTGCAGATTCTTCAGTTTTCCAGCATCTTTTGATTGTTTGAACTCTTTCCAGCAGTGACAGTATGATTTTGAGATCCGTCTTTTCACACTGAGGTCAACTGAGGGACTTAAACACAACTATTAAAAAGGTTGAAACATTCACTGCTGCTCCAGAAGGAAACACGATGCATTAAGAGCCAGGGGGTGAAAACTTTTGAACAGGATGAAGATGTCCAGATTTTTCTTATTTGGTTGAAATATATATATTTTTTCCATTTAGTACTGCCCTTCGGAAGCAACAGAAGATACTTGCATGTTTCCCGGAAGACAAATTAAGTACAATTTACCATGATCTTCAAATTAAAAAAAATTTCACCCCCCGACTCTTAATGTATCGTGTTTCTCTCTGAAGCATCAGTGAATGTTTAAACCTTTTTAATAGTTGTGTTTGAGTCCCTCAATTGTCCTCGGTGTGAAAAGTATTCACACACAGTACTTTTGAAGGGGGTTATTTTGAATAATTTCAGTGTTTTTTTTTTTTTTTTTTTTGTCTTATGGACTATATGCAAACATCTTTTATGTAAAATATCTTACTCAGGACAGTACTAAATAAAAATCGCTCTTTTTTTCTCTCTTTGTTTTGTTACAATTATTCACATTTTCACAGATTCTGCAAGAGGTTCCCAAACTTTCGCATGTCACTGTATCTCTTTATGTCTTTATGTATCATTTTGAGCTGTAGGACCTACAGTTATAGCTTTTGGCCTGTGAGTGGATGCTCATTCACAAGACAACATTAAATATTTAAAGAACTGAATATGACAATAATACCTGGAGAGGCTAACTATCAGCTACATTTAAATGACTGTCAATGGAAAAAGATGATTTTGCATCCATAATGGTGAAGTTATTTTTACAATGAGGTATTATCTGGACCATGCTAACCAGCTAAACTCTGACTCATTGAGTAGTGTTTTACTAGTCGTGTAGTAGTTTGGGTCAATGATATGGTTGAGTCTATCTCATCTGAGTTCAGGTCGAGACCCGAGTTGAGTACATGACAAAACCATAAAAATATGTGTTACTAGAATTATTTAAGAGAGATATTAATCTCAAATTATTGCACAATGAACTAGAAAAAATTCTGTAAAAGTCCCATTTTCTGGGACCTGACATTGTGGATTGGGATAAGGCCATGACACATCCCAGACTCGTTTTTTTTTTCTTTTCTTTTAAAGAGACCTTTATAGTATGATGTCAAACACAGTCATTAAGAAATCAATAAACAAAATAATTGCACAACGAACATACAGTTTTTATATTATGAATACCTATATTCACATCTTGTAAAATTATTTAAAAACTTTTCTTTAAACAACAGTATTTTATAATGCAAACTGCACAATGACATTAAAAATGAACTGGCAATTTCTGAATTGGCAAGGAATGTTTTTGTTTTGTAATAGACAGCTAGTTCATAGACAGTAGGGAGCAAGCAGTTTAAATGCTAATGCTAATCTTATTAGTCAGATTTACACAAAAAATTGTTGCCCATAATGTTTTATTGCAAAGATTCTCTTGTGTATGGAAATTCAGGAAAAATGCTTACATTTTAAATGCTTAAAATGCATTTAAATGATTAAAAAATCTTTTGCTCTTAGAGAAAAAAAAAGACTCATATAAACAGCCTAAAAACTTGTTTTATTTTACATCAAGTTTTTCCATGGGTCGGCTACATTCATGTCAAAAGTTATAAGAGTAAGTCGGGCAGCCAGAGAAAACTGCACATCTACAGGTTAATTTGATAAAGCGCAATAAACTCTTACAACCTAACTTTTTATCTGTTTGGTTTATAATGATGTCATTTATATGTATGAAGCCAGATATATGTGGCCTTACAGCGTGAGTTTTGCTATGCCGCTCTGTGATTTACCACAAATAGATGACTTCATTTAACACTCCATTACACAGTAAACAGGACAGTCAACTGTGACAGTGCAAAGACAGATGTACTGGCATCCTTCTGTGTAAAGCTGTTCTAGGTCAGCTTCTAACCTATTTGTGTCATAGAAGCACACCACTAAGTATAATCTGCAACCAGATTATGTTACATTGTATTCAGTGTTCTAAAACTAAATGTAATCATTTTGCATTTGTGTCAGTACCTAAAATCATTTTAAATTAACTAGAGCTTCAGATGATATGTATCAGTTATGTGCAATAGACAAAGTGACATAAACAATGATACATTTTGATTATTGCAAAGCCATTTAAATATTTGAAAATAGTCTTGATAAATAGCAGGCGTTTACAAAAACAAGTAACAAATGTGAATTACACAATAGACAGTAAGTTAGGCTTAGAATTGTATTACGTGGGTGCAATTGTATTATGGTGCTTCTTGAATGTTACACTTTCAAAGTGAATTGTCCAGAGAGTGGAAAAGTATTCAAGCTGATTCAAGCTGTCCACATTGCAAGTGTAATGCTGTACTGGGTGGGCTACTGAGCACATTTACTCGACCAGGAAAGCCATTTAAAAGTGTTTATAGGTCATAACATATTATTCTTTGAGAAACTATATGAAAATGTGTTTATTAATTAATAATCTGCCCTGTAATGGTAATTTTTGTAAAAAGGGATAAAAGTTGTTAGTAATTAGCATAACTATTAGCCAAGGTATGATGTTCATTGCAAACTTTTTTAGCACCTTGACAGATAGATTGTACATTTTTTATGTTTGACAGTATTTTCACTAGGGCGCACGTTTATTAATAAGCCATATAAATAATTATAATGAGCCTTTAATTGCCGACATAGCCTAATAAGCACTCATACACTCAAAAAGCTTGCCACAGTGCACAGATATAATTATGAATGTGTTTGGGAAAAAGAGCAATGAGACTGCATTAACGTGCTGAAATCAGCAACAGTAACTCGTCATCTCTGCAGTTGTGATGCACTTGTATGCACGTTTTATACGGATTACATAATCTAAGAATATTTGTTTTCTATTTCAGTTGGTTCAGGTGAAAGTAGACATTTTACTCTCAATAGATATATTGTTCATGTGTGTTAGGCAAGTATACACAGAGTTTCGCGCACAAGTTCACAGAAGCAAAAAGCGCATCCTGTTTGCTTTGATTGTTTCAGAGCAGCGAAACATTTCATTGTTATTGTGAGTGCACACAAATAAACGTGGAGTCTTTACAGATTCAAAAGATGTTTTACTTTTATCTGTATGACCAAAAATTACAGAATATTTTAGGAGCAAGTGACAGCACCGTTTCAAAAGATGTTTAGTTTTATCTGTAGGACCAAAAATTACGGAATATTTTAGGAGCAAGTGACAGCACCGACGCCTCCATCTGTCATGCAGTAGGCTAAGAGCACTACTATTCATCTTACATTTATCTTTCAGATGAAAAGCCATATTTGAGGTCAATAAATGATAGGTGAACGTTTGGATGTCTTGCCCGATGTACTATGTTACCACATAGACCAGCCGTTAACGATCTGTCCGTCATGGACTGCGTTGCTTTTTTTTTTTCTGTGACTAATAAAATTTTGGTTGACCAAGCCTCTTTACTTGACTAACGGTTAATCGATTATTAGGGGGCAGCCCTAATTTTCTTATTGGGGATTGAGGTACTGGCAGAAGTTCTGGTAGTTCAGTCCCTCACTGCTTCTATAATGACCCACTTTTATTCTATTTAATAACGAGCAAGAGCTAGCTTGGGAAAAAAAGACTTTACTCTCTAGTGTGACCATTTCTCTATCTCTTTTCTTACAGGAACCAGACGGTTCTACACCAGTTCTGCTGTCCTGCTCCAGACGCCCCTGAGTCTGACTCTCAGGCCTGTGTACCCAGGTAGGGGGGGTTGGTTGGTGCCTTCTGACCAAAAACTCCATTGCCACAGTAAAGACTGTGTTTTTGATGGTGCTAGGCAACACAGCTGCCCTAGTTATACCCGTCTTGAAGTGGTTGTGAGTCTTTTCATGCCTTGCAAAGGCAAGTAATTTCAGTCTTCGTTATCACACTACGCTGTGACCTTGACAGAGCAAAAAACGATATGATTTCCCTCTAAATCAGGGCAAAACAAAAACATGTATCCAATGTTTAACTGCCATGTTTGTCGGTAGGCATAAGTTCCGCTCAGCTGGCTTAGCCAAAGGCTAAAAAAACCTTGGTCTGAGTAATTCGCTATTCTGTTAGCATAACCATGTTTACACAAGTATCATGATAAGTATCTTGCTTTGTGCTGAATGCTCAAATCAGTCAACTGGAGATCCCCATCTTGGTCCCTTTTAGTCACTTGAAGTTTTTTTAAAAAGGGTACAAAACTAAGAGCAACAGTCAAAACAACTGCAAGGTAATTATTTAGGATCTTGTAATCATGTCTGCATTAGAACCCTTTATACACATAAAAAAGTTGCTGTATGAAGCTGTTGCTTTGGATAAACGCATCTGCTATGTAATGTAAATGTAAATGTTTGATATATAGTTTTATAAAAACACTAAGATTTTACAGTGGGTGACACAGCAAAAATGTAAAAGTATTTGACAAACTGTCTTTCCACACATAGCTGTTTTGCATATATTTAGAACCAGTAGTGTAGACACAGTTATGGTGTGTAGTTTGAACCATTATTATGTATTCAACTTGTCAGATTAATCATTATTTGTCTATTTTCATATTATCTAATTACATAGCTCATCAAGTTTATTATAAAACTTTATAACCCTTTAATTCCTGATGTTATGCAGCTTTGCAGACTGGCTTGAATTTGTGGAAGGGCATCAATAGTCATTAAGGAAAGTACTCCATATTCTTGGGTGTTTGGAAAAGTTGTATTGAAAGAGAAGGATCAAAGAGGAGATGAGCACAGCAACTAAAGCAAACTGGTATTGATGATGGCCTTTCTCTCCCATAGCACTGGCCATTGTTAGTTTGGTTGGAATACTGCAGTCGCCTACTGAGACGCCTCTAAATCTCACTGTAAACGCCACAGAGGGCAGAAGTTATTGAATTATACCCGGAAAGATTGCCAGAGTGGAGGATAGAAGAAAAATGCAATCGCACATCTCCCTTAGGTTTGTCTTGAAAGAGTGTACTGCAGAGGAGGAAATAACATGGCATTTATCCATTGGAAGGTGTTTGTATGAGCTTCAAATCCTTGGCCACTCACGGGTGTTAGCTGAGAAAGAAGATTTAATAACTCCAGCTGTGCAAATTATTAGCTTAAGAAGCAATTTCTACCTGGTCTGACACTTAGAAATTAATTTTGTTGGCGAAACTGAACGGTCGCTTCATATTCAATTCAAAAATAAGCCATGAGAGACTATGCACTATGTTTTTCTGAGACAAAAGCAGAGAACAAGAGCAGGCACCAGTTTGTCAATCCCTCCTAAAAGACACCAATTATCAACTGATAGTTATATGTAATAATTATAATAATGGCAATGAATTTAGCTGCCAAGTAATAAAGTTTATTAGTCTGTAGGCTGCTTGCAGTTTCCAAGCAATATGTCAGCATGGCAGATTAATAACAGCTTGGCATTTAACAGCATTTCAAACATGGCTTGTTCAATCAGAATTTGGAGTCGGAGCTATTTGTATTGTTTAATAAAATAAGCAATAAAAATACAACTGTTCATTATTAGTAAGCTAAATTATGCTAGATTATGTAGAGTTAAAGTTTGATTTTAATTATGTATTAGTAAATGTTAAAATGATCAATAACTGATTAATTCATGTTTTACAAGGTTTTTTTTTTCATTGTTACTTCATGTTAATGGAAACACTTTACAATAAGGTTCATTAGTTAACATTAGGGTTAGGATTATGATTTATGATTAACTACATTAATGATTAACTGCATTAGTTAACGTGAACTAAGAATGAACAATACTTCTACAACATTTTTTAATTAATCTTAGTTAATGTTAATTACAGCATTTACTAATACAATACATTATTAAACTCAAAAGTTGTGTTTGTTAACATTAGTTAGTGCACTGTGAAATAACATTCAAAGGGCTCTAAACGATTTCAGCCAAGGAATAAGGGTCTTAACTAGCGAAATTATTTTTTTTTTATTTTTTTTTTTTTTAAATAAATAATTGATATACTTTTTAACCTCAAATGCTCGTCTTGTCTGGCTCTGCGATGCGCATGCGTACTCTGTGTAATCCGGGTCAATACAGTTAGGGTAGGTCGAAAAATTCCCATCTCATTTTGTCCTCCAGCTTTAAAATAGTCCTACATCGCTTTTTTGTACAGGCCATTCACTTTGTAAACACTGGGTCAGTACTTCTGCAGCAATGTAGGACGATTTTAAAGTTGGAAGAGAAAATAAGATGGGGGTTTTTCTGACACACCCTAACCCTATTGACCCGGATTACACAGACTACGCATACGCATGGCAGAGCTAGACAATACAAGCATTTGAGGTTAAAAAGTATATACATTTTTAATTTTTTTTTTAGAAAATGACTGATTGTTTCACTAGATAAGACCCTTATTCCTTTAGTGCCCTTTGAAGTTTCACTTAAACTGCATTTTGGACACTCAAACTCACGGAAACCATTGAAGTCCACTATATGGAGATAATTCCTGAAATGTTTCCCTCAAAAACATAATTTCGTCACGACTGAAGAAAGAATGACGTCTCGGTTGAGAATGGGGCGAGTACATT
The DNA here is from genome assembly GCA_019740295.1 of Labeo calbasu. NCBI lineage: Eukaryota > Metazoa > Chordata > Actinopteri > Cypriniformes > Cyprinidae > Labeo > Labeo calbasu. The sequence continues at coordinate 7,840 of JAHKKF010476523.1, read as the reverse complement.
ATATGTAAATTTCTGTTCTGGAAGTGAACTACTCCTTTAATACATTAACTAATGTTAACAAATGACACCTTATTGTAAAGTGTTACCATGTTAACTGTTGTCATTAACTAATGTTAACTAATATAACTGTATTGTAAATGGTTACTGCTTTGTTTAAACTATGAACCACCAAAACATCACTCTGGCTGTGTTCCGATAACACAGAAGTTAAAACAAGAAAAAGTTCTTAAACATGCGACTGTTTTGGCCTATTTTTTAAAAAAAAATGATAATAGCAATAATAAATTCAAATAAAAGGTAGCGAAACCCGATTACTAAATGTTCATTCTGAAATAATGAATTCAAAATAAAGAAACTGTTCCTGCAGAAAGTGTTCTGAATGTCCAATAAAACCTAATCCAAAGACCTCTTGGGTATAGGGAAGCAAACCACTTCAGACAGGGCAGTGACGGCAGTCCTTGAGTTGCTGGTTGTTTGCTTTGAGAAAAAATTAGTTCCCGTTTTCTGTTGTCTGTCACTTTTGACTGTTCGTCAATGAGTCAGTGTTCACGTTTCTCTCCTCATCACACCGCTGCGCTCAGAAGCACCAATTCATTCATGCTATCTTCTGCACACTCATAATTCACCCTTTCATCATATGTGTTATAATGTAGTTATTACTATGTAATAACAGCACTATTGTATGATATATATTTACTTGCATAAACAGAATAACTCAGAACTTCTGAAGGATTCTCTTTAATGTGATAGATAGATAGATAGATAGATAGATAGATAGATAGATAGATAGATAGATAGATAGATAGATAGATAGATAGCATTTTCACTGGGAGGCTGTAGGTTATTTGGTCATCATCTGTAGGAAAATTGTCAATCCAGCTGATTATAAGATATAAAAAAGGATATTGTTAAGTTAAAACAATCTAAAATAATATGACAAGTTTGGAGTAGGAGATACTGTCAGACATTTTGGTCTTGGGTTAGGAATTTAAAAAAAAAAAAAAAAAAAAAAAAAAGTTTTTAAAATATCAGCATATTGGCATATAAACATCTCTGATCTCTGAAGTCATTTTACACACCATAAACATCATGTTTCATCATTCATAGTCAGTTTTGAGGGGAAACTTTGGTGTCTCTGCATGTTAATGGCGTAGAGTAGCGGCTTCTTGTTGTGTTTGTGTGTCTGCTTTTCTTGCAGTCTTGAAATAGTCATTTGCAACACACTAGCAAATAATCACCAACAAATGTGCATTTTATTTAACATGAAGAAGAAAGAAATGTCTCATTACAGTGAATTCAGGGTTTGCTTGGTGGGGAAGTTCTGCTTCATATGGTAATCATAACGATGAAAATGTGCCTGTCAGTTGTCTTAAAAGACCTCATTATAGGATATTTTCTCCTTACATTTTATTTTCCACTCATTGCAGTTTGTACTAAGCATGTATATTATAACCAGTGTTGCCAAGTCTGCGGTTTTCCTGCATAACTGGGCTACTTTTATATTGATACAGGGGGTTCAAGCAAACTCCCTGCCACCAAAATGTAATTTTGACCAAGATGGAACCACCGGAAGGAGGTTTTGACCCTGCATAAAGCAAGTTTGATGTAATTTTGTTAGCCATTTTCCCCCAAAAATGTGGTTGGGCTAGTTTCAGCCATGATTAGGCTAGTTTGGCATACTAGTTTTGTTACACAGACCTGGCAACCCTGGATATAACTATGTATAACCATTCTTCTTCTTATTAAATGTTTTTATTTATTTATTAATTTCCACTTTAGAGATACTTCAGATAATGTTCTTTCGACTGTTGCAGCTGATACATTGTCTGCAGCTTTTTTTTTCTCTTTGATCTGGGATTGCTGTGAGAGGTATTGTTAGTTTAATATCTGTCAAGACCAGGAAGAAGGGAATCGCAGATAGAAAACTTGCTTCAAGAAAACACACAATGACAAGCAGCAGCTGCGGCCCTCCTATAAAAACACACAGCGAAGCCATTATGGCATACGAGGGGACAGGAGTCACATGTGAGGTCTTTTATTTAGAGTCACTAGCAGCTTTTGCCTATAAATATAAATGTTATCATCACTGCAAAATCTCAAATAATTCTTTTTGGAAAGAGAGAGAGAAAAAAAGATGTTAACACCATTTAACACTTTGATTTATTAATACCCATACTTGCAAACAGCGCACATATTAGGCAGGCCTTGACCTAAAACAGCGTGATCTCATTACCAGCACCATTCATTTATTTATTTATTTTGTCTAAATTTGGATGAAAATCTGTGGAATTCTAGAGGAAGAGATTTAAACATGGTTAAACGTGTTTCACAGAACTATACAGTAAAATTCTCTTATTGGTAGTTAAAGCATCATAAAATTAGCCAAACAAACTCAAGGGATGTGTTGAGGATCACACTAAAAACTACTAATTAACTTGGAAATACCATGTTTCCAAGTTTAAACGAACAACAGCATTTCAATTTTGATTTTGCCACAAAAAAGAAAATTCACCACAGAGACTCATTTACACTTCCAGATTGCCTGCTTGAACTACACTTTATGAATAGGACTAGAATTACCTATGGATATTACGTATTCAAGAGATCACATTTAAAATGAAAATGTATTGCTTTTCAACTTGTAAATTATGTACACGTTCTTTATGGCACTTCATTACTGTTGAGAAGCATGACAGTACTCATATTCTTGACTTTCTCAATTGAATTCCACTTCCTCTTGGCACTTAGGCACGCTTTAATGAGATGTAGTATGCTAATTAGTTTGCACATTTCAGCATAATGATCTGAGTAACTGAACAGATAATCAGTCATTCAACTTTCACTAATGTCAATGCATATTAAAAATAGGTGACAACAAATAAAAAAAAAATAGGTGATTCCCATGGATTTGTCTGACTGGTTCTCTATTCAGTAGAGGTTTTAAAGTTTTAAAGTTAGACTTGACAGATTCCAACAGATCTTTTCCACAGTTACCAGTTTTAACACTGTTAATGGAAGTAAAAAGTAATTAGATTTATCGTCAAAAGCTCCTAGCTTTAGCACAGACTGATTATAATCCCACACATTTGTACCTGCTGTCTTTGACAGTTGCTTCACTTAAAGTGCTGGGTTTGAAGAGTGTTGTTAATTAAAGAAATGATCAACTCATTCATTAGTATAACCAGGCTGGGTGCTAAATGAAAACTACAAGAAAAAGGATAAGCTAGTTCAACCACTCGGCACAGAATTCGCACCATTTTGGTTACAAAAGTCATGTGTTTCTATATCCTCATGTACCATTATGGCAGGAAGATGCGTTTTGAAGACCTCATGAAATGACAAGTGCTGTTTTCTTTCTTGTGTAGATGTATTTCCTGAAACAGGAAGTTGAGGAGGCACATATTGAAGACAGATTGTTAAAAAATTAACACTAGTTAAAATCTACCATGTTATAAAGATCTATAACTCTTAACTACACTGTAAAAGAAAAAAAAAATTGAGTCAACTTAAAATAATTTACCTGGCTGCCTTAAAATTTTGAGTTCAGTCAACTCAAAAAAAGTTTATTCAGCTTGAAATGTTAAGTTGTACTAAGTGACAACTTAGATATTTGAGTTGATTCAACTGAAAATTTTAAGGCAGCTGGGTTACTTACCCAGCTTTTAAGTTTAACAAACACAAATATCCAAGTTGTCGCATAGTACAACTTAACATATTTGAGTTGACTGAACTTAAAACTTTAACGCAGCAGGGTAACAAATAATTTTAAGCTGACTCAACAAATTGTGTTTTTTTTTTTAAGTAAATCTAAAATATACAGCACCACAAGTGTAGTAGATTCCCAAACAAATTACTCTTATGAGCCATGCTAATACATTTTTGTTTGTTTAGTGTTTTTATTTCATATTCGTTTAGGACCAGTTATCATTTTGGTCTCAAATTGTTTTTTGTAAGTGTTCTTTTCCCTCCATTTTCTAACTTTATATTCCCCACAACATGAAGAATTTTCTTATCTTATTTCTTAAAATTGTTCTGAAGACAAAACTTTAAAAGAATTTGAAGTATCAATATCCAAGCCTGTCATTTTCTTCACGTGAAAAGAAAATAGGTTTGAAATAATGTATTTGTAAATAATTATTGAACAATTCTCAGACCTAATAGAACTCTTAAATTCTATAGTAAATTTTTATATTAAATTAGTGTAAAATAAAATCCAAGCTAAATATGCAAAATTAAATAGCAAAAAAATCCAGCACCAGAATGGTTAAACTTTATAATAAATCAGTAATAATAATAATCAGCCTGATCTCACGTCAATTCGTACGACCTCACTTAACGACCTTGTACGACCTCAAATTTATACGATTTTAGCTATAACGTACATATTTTATGAGTTGCACAATACGTATGAATTTATACGAATGATGTACACCTAACCCCGCCCCTAAACCTAACCGTCACTGAAATCGTACAAATTCTTAAAAGTGATAATAGTAATAATAGTAATAATAATAATAATAATAAAAAACATGTAAAATAAAATAAAATAATCCAGTTTGGCTTATGTAATGTAAATAAATGTGCAAATGTAAATAAATGTGCAAATGCAGTGCACTCCATAATAACAATGCTACATTTATGCAGTCTCCAACCATGCAGTCTGTAATGCTTTGCACGGAGACCAGCTTAAAGTAAAACAGTTTGTCTTTTGTAACGATATGGTCAGGTGTTAGACTGAGACAGAACAATTACACAGAGGTAAAGGTCATCTTTCAGGTGCTGTGAAACGCCCACTCAACACAATAAGGTTAATGAACACACAAATGCACTAGTAATTAGAACCCCACATGTTAATTTTTCTTAATTACTGTCTTTTTTATTTGAATTTCTCCTTCTGACCTTCTTTCCTTCGGCACATAGTCTCCAAATGATTTCACGTGTTGCCGCTACCTGTGACCTTGCTGGCTTGTCGTGCTGTTGTCATGGGAACAGAGGCCCCAGCGGGAAGACGTGCAGACATGCCCGCTTTCGCAGGCAGGCTTTAAAAAGAAAAGACAATCTCAGGTGTGTGTGTGGCTGTATGTGTTTAGAAAGTGAGAAGAAAGACCTGAGTCATCCTTAGAAATGTGAAAACATCTGCCCACTGTTTCTTAGTTCAAGAGTCACCATGTCTTCAAAAATGATTTGCCTTTCTACCTTGTTTTTGTCCCTTGTGATAACTATATATATGCACAAAGATTTGATATATATATTCAGGCAAAACAGGTGCTATTTCAAGCTGGTTGGTGAGACGCTTAGAATCCGTTCCTAATCAGATGAATAAACACCTCAAGCAATCTGACTAAAATTTTGGTCTGATTGAAAGTGGTAATGTGGATCTTGTTCATCAGGAAAATTTCAGCCATGTAAACCCTTGAATCTGGCTGTTTTCTCAATTGGATTCAATAGTAACTGCGTGATGCACTATGACTGACTGACGGAAATTTGTGTACAGTTTTATGCGAAAGTTAGGGAACCTCTTGTAGAATCGGTGAAAATGTGAATAATTTGAGCAAAATAAGAGAGATCATACAAAATGCATGTTATGTTTTATTTAGTAATGTCCTGAGTAAGATATTTTATTTAAAAGATGTTTACATCTAGTCCACAAGACCAACAAATAGCTAAAATTATTAAAATAACAAAGCTGGGGGGTGAAAACTTTTTGAATTTGAAGATCAAGGTAAATTGTACTTAGTTTGTCTTCTGGGAAACATGCAAGTATCTTCTGTAGCTTCCGAAGGGCAGTACTAAATGGAAAAAAAATTATATTTCAACAAAATAAGAAAAATTGACATCTTGTTCAAAAGTTTTCACCCCCCTGGCTCTTAATGCATCGTGTTTCCTTTTGGAGCATCAGTGAATTTTTGAACCTTTTTTAATAGTTGTCTTTGAGTCCCTCAGTTATCCTCAGTGTCAAAAGATGGATCTCAAACCAGACAGTTACTGCTGGACAGGGTTCAAATATGCAACAGATGCTGGAAAACGGAAGAATCTGCAAAACCTGGAGATTTTTTCTGAAGAACAGTGCTCAGTTTTAACTGTTCAGAACAAACATGGGACTCATAAACAACCATCACAAAACAAAAAAAAGTAGATTGTTCAGGTAACCACACACGGTATTAAGAACCAAGAGGTTATTTTAATAATTTCAGCAATTTTTGGTCTTGTGGACTATATGTAAACGTCTTTTATGTAAAATATCTTACTCAGGACAGTACTAAATAAAAAATAACGTGCGTTTGGTACGATCTCTCTTAGTTTGTTAAAATTATTCACATTTTCACAGATTCTGCAAGGGCGTTCCAAAACTTTCGCAGAAAACTGTATGTAAACGCATCTATTGTAAAACAGACTTTGCTTTTAATATGGTGATATGCTTTTAATGAAGGGTGGTAGCAGGTAATAGCGATATTTTACAAGCTGGTGTATAAATACAACCGTTTGCAATACAGAACTTAAGAAATTTAGCATAATTTGATTTCATCTGAGAAAAAAAGGTCCAGTTGATGTAATCACTTTATAGCGACAGTTTGCATGAATTCAGTGTAGATTAATTACAGTTTGGATTTAAATCTGATCACCCTCCTCATATTAATTAGACTTAATTATGATCTTTTAGTTAATAATTTTCAGTGGCCCAGTGAAGTAACCTAGAACTCATTTTATTTTCCATATAGACCCACACCTGTGTTACACATAGAAATGCTAGTGCTTATTATGTGTAGCACTTTTTGTTGGCATTAAAAACTTATTCTAAAATTATAAGTGGACCTCAGTAACACCCATATGAAGCAACAACAGAATGTTGTCTGTACTGTTTGGTACAAAAACAAGTGAAGAGACTGAAGAAAAATATATTAAATTTTAATAACAGTATAAATACAAACAAGTATAAATGAACAAATTAACAATTAACAGGATCTTCTGAGAACATCTAACACTTTTTTTGACAACATTGACTTTCATTGTATTGGCAAACAGTTTGTGAACTTTCATAAATATATATTTGTTGTGTTCTGCAGAAGAAAGTAAGTTATACAGGTTTATAATGACATGAGGGTGAGTGTGAAAGTAGAGTATGAAAATACATACGAAAATTTGAAACGTATGAAAACGATTGTAATTTTTGGTGAATTGGTAGTACTTGTACTATCTCATTCATACATTTTAAACAATATGCTTAACTCTTTCCCTGCCAGCGTTTTTGAGAAAAGTATATAAATATACTTTAGTAATATAAACATTGGGCAGTTTTCATTTATATGCTGTTTATTGTTGATGATCGCATTATTTTTCAAATGCATCTGTTACGTATGAGATCGCTTGTTTCTGCATCTTCCTTGCTTGTGTGTCTGATAAGGAAATTCTGGATTCATTCAGGAGATGCGCAATAGCGCCCCCTAGCTTATAACAGTGAAAACTATGGTTAGTATGGGAAGCATTGTCGGAAAATTCTGTGTTTGGCAGGGGAAGCATTGTCTCATAAATAATAGAAAATTCTGTATTTGGTGGGAAAAGAGTTAAAGGGATAGTTCGCCCATTTAAGACATGAAGTTGTATGCAATCCTTACCAGCACTATAGTGTATACACGCTGACCCACTCTGTGGTCACCTCCCTGGTCAGAGTTCTGGCCGCTGGAAGTTTTTCAAGAAAGTAGTCCCGGTTAGTTTCCGGGGCCTCAAAACTGTGCATTTTTACTTGAAAAAATTATATGCGTTTCAAAGCTTGATTAATTTACATCACAAAAAACACTCCAGACAAAATTCATACCTCAGTTTTAATCTGCACTATTTTCTT